>WEKY01059665.1:190562-288443 GCA_013390045.1 Picathartes gymnocephalus
AAAAAAAGGCATGAGCAAAATAGTCAGGGAAGGCACCTTGGAAGCTCCCTGTGGACAAACAGGAACTGAAAGAGGTGCTGGCTTAATTGTTTGGCTCCATGATCTTAGAGGCCTTTTCTAATTCCATTGATTCTGTGATACTTGGCAGCCCTGTGGGAGCAGTGCACATCTGCCCACATGCTGGCCCTCCACCAGTGAACAGAAATTGCTGAAGGCAAATGGCAGGGGAAATGGTTGTCTCAACACCATCCCCTCAACTCCCAACTTGCACAAAATCATATCATCGTGAAAGTCAAGCCTGTTTCCAAGAAAGACTGTTGTCATGTAAAAGTCTATATTTAACTAAACTCCAGGAGAGGTCTCTGAGGCAGCAAGTCAAGCTTTCCAGCCCAGTTTTCCCTTATTTGCAGCCTGCAGTCTGGCCTGTCCCCTAATCTCTGGTCATCTTGAGTTTCAGGAAGGCTTCAGGGAGCTCCTGTCATGTGGGCTGTGAAATAACACAATTATGGTGGAGAGAAGGAAAAATTTGCAGAGGCATGTCTCTGCAATGTGCCCCAATGCCCTCACATCCCAGGTGGGGGGACTGATGTGCTGAGGTCTGAGCAATAGGTCTCAGCCAGAGCTGACTTACAAGATGAATCCTGGGCACTGTGTGAACACCAGCAGTATTATTTAGCTAAAAATAGATGACACTTATGCTAGCTGTACATAACCTTGTGTAGTTCTCTGCAAAAAATGTATTGTTTTAAGAAACTTTCCCAACTGCCACGAACAGAGGCTTGTTTGTAGGGTATTTTAGGGGAAAACCCTCCCAGCCTCCCAGGTGAAATGACTCCATAAGCAGCCCCAATGCCCTCCCCATCTCATTTTCAGCAGTGCGGGGGCCTTGGGGCGGGCAGGTTTGGGGAGCTGGGGAGGGGGTGCAGTGCCAGCAGCCACACCACCAGACAGGCTTCCCTGGTACTTCCCAATCAGTGGGGCCAGCCTGCCCAGGGAGGGCCTGACCCTGCCACTGCAGGTGAAAGCAAGAGCAAACAAGAGCAAAAAGAACATTTTTTGCTCTTCTTTGTTGTTTTTCTCTACTATGTAGGGCTTTGGTATCATGCACTGAGCATTAAATGTGTAAGGGACTGCTCTTCCTTTGTTATGTGAAAATACCCTAAAGAAAGGAATAGTGACTGACTCTTTGCATAAGTCAGATTTTGCAGATACCATTTTCTTGAAGAGGCTCATATTTAGGCAAGCAAAGCAAGATCTGCGAGCACTTATCACCACTACCTGCACACAGTTCAGAAGGGAGAGAGAGAGTCATCCAGCAGGGCAGAACTACCTCAGACTGATGGGAGTGCTGGCACAAGAGCTAATAGTTGTAGGCTGGCCATGATTGACCTGGGGCTGGAAATTAAATAAAGGCCCTGCACCTTTATAGAAGAATGGGAGAAGCAAGTGCCTGGACCAGCATTCCTAAATCAGGATGAGACAAAACCTCTGGCAACCTTTAAAATTCAACTTGGGGGCTTACATGGGTTTTGATACAGCGCTGTGTGCAGTAGGCTGGGTTCCATGAGGCAGGAGGGAGCCTTGTGTCCTGCACCACCTCACCACACTACTCTGCCCCAGGAGAAATCTTACAGAAACTGCTTTCCTCGCCACGCAAGAGTTTCATGCCTCATCCTTGCTCTAACCTCACAGAAAGGGGGCCAGAGATGAAAAATCTGCCTGGGACTTCAAATTCCTCACAGCCTCTAGTGCTTCACAGGATTTTCCTTCAGCACATTTCTCCAGGGAAAAAAGGCTGAGAAATCCCTTTGTGTCTTGCCTCTGCTGCTCACATGGCAGCTCCCCTCTTCCCAGAGCACTCCCTGGGCTCTCCCCTGGCACCCAGGGCAAGGGGTGCCCAGACAGGATTCCAGGTCCTGCTCCCATCAATGGAATAGTTGCAGCAGTGGGAGCAGACACAGCTCAACAAGCAGCCAAGAAGCATTTCCCACAGAAAAAGAGAATGTGGAAAATTCTCCTTTTCCAACAGGGAAAGCAACTGCCTGACCACCTGGCGAAAAGAAACAAGTGCTGAACAAAGCACAGTATGAAAGTAGCTAAACAGTGTTTAATCCTCTTTTATGCCACTGGGATGAAAGCAGTTTAGTGAGGCCCATGAGACTACCCTAAGCTCAAGCCAGGGGATTTCAGCCCCGGGTCCTTAGCGCTCACTCCCTGCCAGCTCCCAGCCAAGTGCTGCTTCCCCTCTCCCCTGCCCTTCCAGAGGGCCCACTTAGCAACTGATCACCAGACAGGGACAGCAGCTCCCTCTCTCTACTGAGCCAAAGCTGAGAAAATCTTGGTGCTTCCATTTTTTAAAGTTTTGCCCAGCCACGAACTGGAAGCCCCCAGCAACCCTCCACCTGCACAGCAAGCCCATGCCTGGTGCCAAGGCCTCGGGGGGGATGGCTGAGCACAGCCTGAGCAGCACAGGAGTGCTGGCACCTTGGTGCCACCAGCAACGCCCCTCTTCCCTGTCTCTGCATCAGCCATGTGTATTCTCCCAGCCCTGCCGTGGGGATCAGAGGCAGGGGTCCCCTCTCCCACACCTTGCAGCTCTGGTAGATGCCAAGGGAGTACCATGGGGGACAGGAGTGGTGGTGTATTTCTACACTGAGGCAGGAGAAAGCCCTTCACTCCGCCCTGTCCCTGCCACCCGCCTCCAGCACCCAGGGGACAGCCCTCCATGGACACACACAGGAGCAGGACCTGTGTTTGAGAGCTCCTGGGAGTTCCCCTGGAACTGTCCTACTCACAGAGCCTGCAAAGACATTGGGGCCCTGAGGGCTCCCACACCACTCCCTGCTCTCCCCACCAGGACCCACCATCCGATTTGCACAGGGTGCCTGGCACTCCTCAAGGAGGTGACGCCTGAAGTGAGACACACTGCTGAGAAAGCTGAGTTCTCTACCTGCTCTTCCAGCCTTCCCTCTGCATATAGCCACCCCCTGCACCAGCAGGAGCAGAGCTCCATTCATCTCAGGGAAACACAGCTACAGCCATCAGAAACCCTGGCATATTGCCACTGTTCTCCATGTTCCACTTGGTTCAAAGCAGCCCCTGGCTGGGGCCCAGATGGCAGTACCGTGTTGGCAGGTTGGCGTCTTCTCTTGGCGCTCAGGATTTGGGCACAGCTGAGGGGCTCGGAGGGATCGTGAAGTGGTGCTGGCGAGCAGGCTGCACTTACCTCCACCGTTCTTATAGCAGAGGTAGGGGAAGCGCCAGACATTTCCCAGGCCAATAATCTCCCCAGCCACGGACAGGACGTACTCCAGCTTGTTGTTCCACTGACCACGCTCCAGTGTCTGGTCCTTCTCCTCTTCCTCCTTCTCCATGCCAGGGTGTGTGGGCACCATTTCACCATTGCTGACAGCACTGGAGACTCTGTAGTCCATCCCACCTTCAAAAAGAGTTTCCTTCATTACATTCAGCACAAGCCATGCAAAGAGGAAGAAATTGGGACCATGGGAGGCAAGAGAAGGGTGAAGACATGCACACAACACACCTCAAACTGTTCTTTCTCTGGCTCCTCATACCAATTCCTGCTGGTGCTAAGGGTACGAGTGCATTTTCACTACTGAGTCCAAAACCAGTCCTTAAAATCCACTATTAGCTTCATTATTTTAAATTGCCTCATCTCAAGACACTCCTGTCTCTGGAAGCCCATCCTCTAAGCCCAGTGTCACACAGAAGACCCAGCGGCTCAGGCTGCAGCTCCCACTGCGTCTGTAGGGAACAGACTTAGGGCTGCAGGGGGATGACAGCAGGATCAAATACTTGACAAGGTATTTTATAAGGGTTTCTCTTCTCTCCTGTTGCTGCCTACTGAGGTCTGGTTTTGCAGACCATGCAATGGATGCCACAAAGCACACAGCAGTCCTAGACACAGGAAGAGAACAAACAAGTTTATCCTTTCAATGGCAGCAGCTGTTGCTGACAATCCTCAAGGCTGCACGAAAAGGTGATTTTCAGAATGGTGCTATCCATCTAACAGCAGGATAAAGTGTGCAGAAATGATGGGCATCTGGGATCTTGGCTTTCTCAAGGTCTGCCCTTCCAAACATCTGTCTGTTTCCTGCAAAGCTCCCCACAGTACTGCTCTCAAATCCTTTGGCACCATCTCTAAATACATCTGTGCTAAGAGGAGATCAGCAGAGAGCAGGTGGGCACCACTCCACTGTCCCACCTTCCCCCAAATACATCCAAGAGGACACCATTTGCAAGGATCAGGGAGGGTTGAGCCTGCTCGTCCCAGGCGGTGTCCCCACTGGCTGCCAAGTTCCACAGCAAAAAGGGTGAGGATTGTGGCTCTTACCAATTCCCAGAGTCAAAGCTGGGATTGCTGAGGACCTCGTGCCGAGGAGGGCAGCTTCCCCCGCACAGTGCCAGCCCTCAAACCTGCTCCATGCCCTGCGGAGCGTGCTGCCCCATCCCCAGCCTTAGACTGACATTCATCCCTGCCCGCAACTCCTTCGCCAGGAGAGCAGGAAAAGGCACTGGCAGCAAATGACACTCTCCTCTATTCGGGGAGAACTTGAAAAGGGCAAATCAGCACTTTCAACCTCTCCCTTTCCCCCTGCACAGTCCCCCTATAAAACACTTGGGGACGCGAAGAGAACTAAGAAACTGGCAAGCGTTTGACAGCAGCCGAAAGGAAGGACTGGGAGGACGCCTCCACGCTAGAAAATTATTAAACAGGCAGAAAATGCTCCGTGACCTGTCCCCCACGGCAGCCCCGGGAGGGTGAGGGGCACAGGGGGAGCAGGGCAGAAGCGAACCGGGGCAGAGGTGTTACCTTGCGGACGGCGCTGTCGGGGCGCGGGCGACGCGAGAGGCAAAGGCAGGAGCGAAAGGTGCTGGCTATTTAAAGTGTAGAAAGAAAAAATTCGGCGGTGGTGTAATCCTAGACTTCGCCCAACCCACATTCCTTCCCCCACCCCCCAGGGCTGGACAAAAACCTACACATGACTGATTTCATGGCCAGTGCAAAGGGGTTCGTTCCCCCCGCCTGTGAGAAGGGCTGGCGCTGCCTCCGCCGGGCTCTGTCCCGGGCCAGCACCGCTCGGCTCCCGCTCTCCATCGCCTCTCCACCCGACTCTGTCCCTGGAGAAAGGCGAGGCCACCGCACACTGGTGCCCCCGCAGCGCTGCCTGACGGAGTGGAAGCCCCGAGACCTGCTGGGAAGAGGTAAGAGATAAAACAGGAATTCACAGTGAGTCCCCTCCCGTCGCTGCTCCTTAGCAAGGAGGTCATGGGCACAGGGCAAGGTCCTGCATCACAGCCTGACCCGCAATTTCCAGGACTGTGCTGTGGCCAGGAGCAGTGGCAGGCAGCAAAGCTGGAAAGAAACTCAGCTAAGCGCTCTGCTGCTTCTTACTAAGGGCCCAAAACAGCCTCATTCAGAAATTTGGCAGGTTGCAAACTCTCTTCCCTCGCACACAGGGATCTCCACCACTGGTCTTTCCCAGAAGTAGCACTGCCCCATCCCAGGACACCACTCTGGAAGCTGCAATGGGAACAGGCAACCAAGAAGTAGATGAAAAATTTCATAGCAAAGACACAACCAGCCCGTTATGCACACCCAACACTGGGCTGAAAATGAGCTCTTCTTGCACCAGAAGGAGATCTTGGGCTTACAGCAGGTAATGATGACATTAGCTCTGTGCTTAGAGGCCATAAAAGAGGCAAACAACAGGATAATATCCATCGTGGACATGTTACAGCTGTGATGGTCCAAGGAGGTATGTGAGGCAAGGTTTTAAAATATTTTTATTACATCTGTTGGTAAGTATCTGAGGCAAGACAGAACAGGGGAAAAAAAAAAAGCTTTTGGGGTCAGTGTCCTTGTATGAGGTGTGTAAAGCAGCAGCAAAACATGTACAGGCAGTCTGAGAAGGTAGAAGGAGAACAGGAAAGAACCAACAAACACTGTGTCACCACATGAATCTGTGGTAAATCCACACAGCACCAGAATTCCCAAAGGAGAAACAGGGAAATGGAAGAGAGGCAGGAAGAGGTAAGGAATCAATTCAACCAAGGAGTGATCGAATATGCAACTCTTCATTTCAGGAACAGATGCCTTGGTTGAAAAGAAGGTGAGAACAAAGGTCCAGGAAAAAGGAAGACAGAAGATGAATATGTTATTCACTACATCTCACAATGTAACAACTAATGTCATTTGATGAAAAATTCAGATTTAAAATAAATTTAAATACTTTTTCCTCCCATTGTGCATAATTAATCAAACATAGTACCTGTGGCCATTACCACATTTGGAAAGGAACCAGGCAAATCCACACAGAGCTGCTCCTCTTCTGCGGAAATTAAACAGGGTGGTCCAAATAAAACAGATCCATTCCTCAAATCAGTGATTCTTGAAAACCAGGGAAGATGGTTTTCCCATAATTCCTCTTCCAGAAGAAAAATTATGTAATGTGGTGAGAAACAGAAAACATCCCATTTTGTGCAGAAACCATCTAACGGTGAAGAGTGCAGCTGTTCAATAGGGTAAGAATGCAGGGATTAAAAACAATAGTAAAGACAATATCTTGCCTTGTGCAACAGATTGGTGTAAGGAGAGAGGAGATTGATTAAGGAAATATTTCTAGAGATTGTCAAACTATTGCATTCGTCAGCACCACTGCATGAATATCCCTCAGTAAGCACAATTACTGCAGCACAAAGATAGCAATAATCTTATCAACAAGACGACAAGCTAATTGGCAGGAACTAATAGACTATGATAGGAAAATGTGCAATCAATTACAGACTATTTGACTTCCACCCAGTGAGATAAGGCTGCGCTGAACACAACAATAACCCGAAAATGAAAACAAATGTTCAGTGTAAACATAAGCAGCAAGGGGAAATATTAAATCTACAAGTGCAAAAGCAAGCTGGAAAATCCTGAGCAAAGTATGTTTAAAGTAAAGCATCACTTTACACATATTCTGGAGTGAACTAAGAAAAAGTCCATATGGTTCTGGGAGATGTTACTTGAAAGACTGATTTTTTTTTTATTTTTTTTTTTTAAATCTTTCTATGTAAGATAGAAAGAGAAAAGAACCAACAATACCACAAAGGATCAGTTAAGACTACAGAAAATGAAAGATACTTTCAATACATAGTTTTGAAATGGTAGAAGGCAAAGAAATTGAGAGGGACTTTAATCAACCCATTAGAGGCAATGAAAAATCCGAAGAGAAAAATGCAAAGGATGAAATCTCCATGTCTAAGATTTTGAGTGTAACGGTATCTAAGGCAAGGGGAAGAATAGTGACAGTCAGAAACAAGGCTTTACCAAACAGGTTTACAAGAAACAAATAAGAGAAATGGAAAAACGTGGGTCTTTAAAAAAAAAAATATTTAAAAGGAACAAACCTAGGTAATATGCATGCTGTAGTAACAGGAAAACAACTTCATCCAGAGATCTACCAGGACAACACCATTAAAAAATATTTAGACGCACACACATATTTATATGAATAAGCAGAACATCAGGGAAGAGCTTTTGTAGCAGCATGTGCCACCTGGAATTGTGCAAGCTGAACCCCCTATGGCAGCTGCAGAGCACCTTCCTCCCAGTGCCACAAGTGCTGGCAAGTGACAGCACTGATGCTGGCACCTGTCCCACAAGCATCATGCTCATGCCAACTCCCAGGATGGCACAAGGGGGTTACTTTGTGGGTGGCCTCCCCTGAAAAGTGTGTGAAATGGGAGGCTACCGATCCAGTAACCTCCTCCGAGTACAGGGCTGAGGATGGCATCAGCCACTCCTCCCCCAGCCCACCCCAGGCAGCCAGGCTGTCACCCACCATCTATTGGGACAGTCCAGTGCCTCCAGAGCAGGTCCTGCAGCAGCCTACAGGCCCAGACTGGCTGCCTAGCACCAAGCAGCTGTACCAGCTGTGTAGCTGGGGCACAGCTGCCTGAGACAGCTCTCCCCAACACCCATTCTGGAGAAGTGCAAGAGCTCTGAACCAGGGGCGTCACTGTCAGAGTGCCTCACACCTCAGCCAGGAAAAGAGCTGGAAAATCCTAAAGGCTATTGATTCATGTTGCATTTTGCTCCTATCTCTGTCTTTACCTTAGAACATTTGCCAAGATCTCTGCATTCAGCTTGATCCCAGTCTTCCACTAGCAGCTGTGGATGTGCTCCCAGGGAAGCGCTTACAGCCCAAAGAAAGCAAATGTGGAACAAAAGCCTCTGGAGAACCACAGAACCTCCTAGGTCTGGTCGTGCTTCACATTTGTGTCCAGCTGAGCAGGGAACACATGCCGGATTTCTCTCCTCCAAAGCACCAAGGCACCTCCAGCCACCTGGAGAGGCAGTTCAAAAGAGGCGAGTTTCAAAAGGCACCCACTTAGAGAAATGAGGAGAAAAGAGGAAAGGGAAATGTTTATGGGGAGACAAGCACAACCTCTTACAGCTGTGCAAGTAGCAGCTACTTTAAAGTGAATTATACTCCAAACCACCAGTCTTTTCAGGAGAGTGGCCTGGGCACAACTGCTGCTGCTGCTTTGCATTCCCAACACAAAAAGCCATGGGTCACATCTGGCCTCTGCTGAGCACTGAGAGCAACTGTGCCCCCCCAGTCCCACCTCCCCCTGTGCTCCTCTGTCACTCAGGAAAAACTGCCTCTGTGTGTGTTGAGGCAATGCAATCTTGTGAGCCACCTCCCAGCTTCCAGGAACACAATTTGCCATTACATTATCTGGGAACCAAAGGCCAGACCAAACAAAATGCATTTCTTCCATGCTAGCCACCCTGCTACTGGCCTGTTCAGCCTGAAAATGTTGTTCAGCTTAAGCAATCACGGCTGTAGTGAGCAAAATTGTCACAAATATGCACAGAAAGGGGATAAATAGAGGTTGACACTGGCTGGCACATTACAGGAACCTGAAGACTGCTCAGTGGAGAGAGAAGCCAAAGTAAGCACAAAGGACTGAGTCCTGTTTGAGCCTCTAAGCTCTGTCCCAGAAAGGCATGTACATTTTGAAACTACAGTAGCAGAAGCAAAAAACCAGGGCCTGCAGTTCCTGCATGACGAAAGATGCTGCTGCAGCCTTTCAAACAACCTCAGAGACAGCCTCCCTAGTGAATAACTGCTTCCAAATAATGGCTTAAAGGATGAGAATCCTGAGGCTGCAAGAACCCTGTCCTCACTGCCTGCAGAGCAGCGGAGACTTCACTTCCATGCCTGGGTTTGTGGTGTGAGATACTCTGAGTGGACACTAGATAAACAGGTGACATTTCTGCATGAGCCAGGGCTCAGGGACTGCTTAGAATGTGGGCTGGCATGCTCAGAGTGCTGGAAAAGCTGCTCCTGAGGATATCACTGCTGTACCCCCTGCTCCTCTGCAGGCAGGAGCCACGGGCAGTGCTTGCAGGTGACTGTGCTGGTTTGCCCCTCTCTGACCATGGCAGAGCACAGGAGGAGATAAGCTGGGACCAAACGAACAGTGCCCCAGACCTGCTTTGGTTGCAACAGGAATTCCCAGCAGCAGCAGCAGAGCTGCAGTTCCTGTCACCACTCCCTCGGCTCTGCCCAGTGCCAGTGGTTCCCCCGCAGCAGGATGAAAACAGCAGGTACTCCTTGGGTGTGCACTTGGCTGTGTGGAGCACCAAACCCCAGACTAGAGCAGGAACACGCAGTATTGCACACACAGCCACAGGTGCAGCAGGAGTACAGCACGCAGATCTGCATCCTACCTCTGCTTTGATTTCTCCTCAGTACCCTTTCCCCATTAAACACTGGCCCTTTGCACACATGAGCAAGGAAAAGGGGCTTTTCTGTTCAGAATTCAAAAGTATCCTCATTTCTTTATGGGCAAAATGAAAGCACTGCAAGGTTGTGCCGTTACAGGCACTTATGTAAGATACCTATGTATATGTTTATAAAATAATAAAACAATATAATATAAGCGGGAGCTGAGTAGCAAGCAAAGACTCCTGAGCCTAGAGACTTCCGTTTTTTAGCATCTCCTCCTACTTTCCACTCAACTCCATCAGGTACCACCAATTCCTCAGGCCTCCCTCTTATTTCCATTTTACAGCAACCTGAACAAACCCTTGCAGAGTAACCACAGGAATAGAGCCTGAACACATTTCAGGGAGAGGGCAGAAGACACTGCTCTTCCAAAATCTCGTCATGGGCCTCCTCATGTGAAAGTTGATAGTTGCATCAAGAAATTAAAACTCACCTGTTTGTTGCTGCAGCCAAGGAAACGACTGGAAGACATTTTCATATCAAGAACCATATACCAAAGGAAATCATAATTCCAGCAGTGGTGCTTAAGTGGCCCAGAAGTGAGAGGCATAGGATGAACAGATTGATTAGGTACAGGGTAAACTAAGGGATAGAAAGGGAGCTGTATACCGGGACCACTGATGGTCTTTCCTTATGCTCTGCTCATCCTACTCCTCTGAGATGAAGATATAAATCTGAAAGCACCTGTCTGCAGAAAGAATGACATCAAAACCATTGATAGGGTAGGGATTTGCATATTCAGGCACCCTGTCTGCCTGCAAGGGGGATGTTCTGGCAGGAAAAAGGAAAAACTTTTCTCACAGCTTAGACAGGGCTGTACTCACTTAACTGGTTCCTCCACAGAAAACACCATCTGGTTTTAAGCAAAATTTGGGCAGTGATCTCAGAGCATCTGTTCATACTGATTTAAACACTCAAAAGTAAAGGGAAAAAAAAGATACCTCTTAATTCACAACTACTGGGCTGGTAACTACTCAAAACACAAAGTTCCCGTTCTGGGAGGAATCCAGTAATCAGCTAGTCATTGGTTGACAGAGTGAGAGGTCTTCAGAAGTTTCTCAAAAAAGAAGTTTTCTATGCAAAAGTTGACAAAGTGAAAACTTGGGCATTCAAAAAAATGGTCAAAAAGAGATAAAACATGAGTTCAGTTTTTCCAGCTTGCAAAAATCAGAATTGCAGCAGATTTTTAAAAAATCCTTGCACTGCCAGGAGATGTTCTCTCTTAAACACATCCTCATCTGAGCACAAGGAGTGAGTGAGAGCCACCAGCTCCTGGCTACTGCTCAGCAGCAGCAGTTTGTCTCTTGTTTTGCTCCTCTGGTCACCAGCAGCCCAAGGCAGTGCAGGAGGAAGCAGAGGGACCTGCGCTGCCAGGCTTCTTCTCGAAGCTGCCCTTGGCTCCCCTGCTGAGGTTCCTACAGACAGAAAAGGAGCTGCACTCCCCAGCACTCATCCACTGCACTGGCTCCGTGCCTGATGGGGGTCTGAGACATAACATGAGCAAGGCCTGGAGCCTTCACTCAGCTTCCCAGGTGGGTGGAATTCTGCCTGAAGCAAGAATCACAAGCCTTCACACCATGGCTGATCCCATCTACAAGTCATTCCTATTCTGGTAGTCAGTTCTAACATATGGCACCAAGTCTCTTTCTTTCAGGCTTATTCATTTTTCCTCAAAGAAAACAAACAAAATAAGTAATTTGTCAGTTTTGATAATTTAAGGCAATCTTCTTTTTTCTACTGGTAAGATGCAGCTGAAGCCTGCAGAAGCTGACCCTTCCAGCCAAGAGGAGGAGGGCAGGGGAGCAGGCAATGGGTGCCAGGCACCAGGCACAGAGGGTTTTGCAAAGACACAGGTATTTGCTCTGGCTGGGCAGAATCACTACAAACACACTAAAAGGAGAAGGTGGCTTGAGAGCCCTTTTGAGGGAATGAAAGGGCAGCTGCTGCTGCTCATGAGCTTCACTCTGTGCCATTTTTGACTATCAAATTCCAAGCCACACCACCCTTCTGCCACCATGAATTCTAACAGTAATGCTCAGGGGACTGACCAGATCAAGAGGTCACATGAAGAAATACACCCAAGGTATTTCCATCATGAACATTAATAAAGTACTTCCCTTCAGCCAGACTCAGGCTCATAGCATCACAGCTCTTTTTGACAAGGACACTTCATTCCTGATCCCTGCAAGCTAATGCAGAGGGTCAGGCACTGCTTGCCAATCATGTGACAAGTGCTGGGAATGTGGTTTCATTAAGTCTGTCACAGCCCAAATACAAAGCTTTCATGGTGATCAGGGAAGGGGAAGAAAAAAAAATCATGGTGATGTGTTCAGATTAGGGAAATTAATTAAAAACATGGCACCAGTGGAACTTTTAATTTTGGTGGTCACCATAACTGGGATCTAGAGGAAAAAGGAGACAGGTCTTTGATATTCTGATTTACCCTGAAATGTTCTTACTACAAGGTTTGAACTGCATACACCCTACTGCTAGAATTGAACCCGTGGATTCACACAAGAGCAAACCAAACCAGGAAACAATTCTTTTACTGCTGCCCACATCTAGTCCTAATTGATGTCCAGTGGACAGCCTGCAGTCCCACAGCCGCTGTGGAAGGAGCCAGGCAGCCCTAAGAGGGTGGGAGGTGAGACCTCCCCTGCTGGGAAGGAAAAGCAGTTGGGGAAGAGCAAAACAGAAGTCGGCAGAGGGAGTTTGTCCCGATTTCCTCTGGCCTCACCTCCCTGAGAACAGGGACTGCCCAAGGTGTAATGAAAAGGCCCTGGGGGATGAAAGTAAAAAGCACAAGAAACAATCGTTGTTTCTTTGAGACCACCAGAGCTGAGAAACACGGACATGGAACAGCTGCTGCTTAGGGCAAAGCAATGCCAGCTCCTTTTTGCAGAAATCTCAGGTGTTGCTTGTCCAGCAGCACTCCGCACGCTCTGCAAACAGGAGTTACACTAAGGTTATGCCCACTTTCTCCTCTAAACAGGAGTCTGACCCATCTGCTTCCTAAAATCACATTACTCAGCAAGAAGAAAAAAAATCCTTTAAGTTATGAACAGCTTTCCCAAGGCTGTGCACTCTTCCATTATTTATCTGTTCAGCTTTGTGTACTCTCTAACACCCCTAAATCCCAGAGTCTGACCATTCCAAGATTATTTGTACCAGAAGCCAGAGGAAATCAGTGCCATGGTAGATGGTAAGGCCCAGAAAGTGAGAAACCAGTTTGTGTTCAAACCTTACCAGTCGGATACAAAGCTGGTACTGGGTAACACCGGTGGAGCCTCCCCTGGAGCAGCAGGGGAGAGCAGCAGCAGCACACACTCACCTGGGGCAGCGGCCTCAGCAGCCGGCACGGTGCTGCCAAGGATTCCACTTCTCCACCAGCTGCTCTCAGCAGGAGCATTCCATGCTCCCAGGAATGTTTCCAGGCAAAGCTAAAGCATCTGCCTCCTGCCTAAGAGACTATCAGGAAAGGAAAGAATGGGATGTAGCACTATCAATACACAGACAGTCTGGATTAACTAAATTTCCAGCGGTATGAAGTGAAAAGTTAAATCATTAGCTGACATCTCAGATTAAAACTATTCACTGCAGCAGAGCTTTTGTTTCAAAGCCATTCAGAGCACAGATCCTTACAAGTATTTCTCTTTTTCAGTAAATCCTTGCTACTTTCATTTCCTTCACCTACAAGGTAACACTCATTTGTGCCCAGCCATCCCATTACACAAAGCTCAATGCTCTCCATGCCTTGCTGTGCCATTTCCAGCGGCCCCACACATTTATCACCCTCCCAAAGCCATCGTGGCTGGAATTCTGATAAGGGCTGGATTTATTGCACCTCCCTGCTGCCTTGGTGCTCCAAGCAGAGTTCCTGTTTGGTTCAGCCATGCTGACCAAACACATTCTTAGTGACCACAGCTGGACAGGATGTGAAGCAGCTCCCTGCTTTTCCTCTGCATCTAACTAGAGTAAGCTGCAAATCTTGCTTTTAGCAGACCACAGCACTCAACTTCTATGAACAATTTTAACAGTTATTTCAGGAATATTTAAGATACTACTTCTACCCCTAGGAAAACATCTGGAGCCTAGCAAAAATGATAGGAAGATCATTTCCCTGACAGACTGTAATGAACTCTCTGTACATCATGCACATTCAATGGAGAGAGATGATGGAATCAACCAATCCTCAAAGCAATATCCACACCCATGAGGGATAATCTTAGCCCAATCTGGTTGCCTTCTGTGATAAACTCTGTGGACAAGGGGAGAGCAGTAGGTGTTTACCCTGACTTCCAGCAAAAACACACTTAGGGAGTGGATGGACAACCTACAATGGCAGTGAAAAATAGGGTGCATTTCTATGCTCAGGCTACAGCAGTCACCAGTTTGAAATCTTGGAGACAGCCAGCTGCAAGTGCAGTACCTCAGGTGTTTTTTTCTTACCCACCTAGGTACTGGCATAAAGCACACTCAGATGACACCAAACAATGCTGACAGAGGACAGGAGCACCAGAGCCCAAAACACAGGAGGAGGGAACTCCCATTCAGTTGCATCTTTTCCTGATGTCCTGCATTTGAGAAATTATAAACCAGAAGACCTGGGGCTAACAGTCAGAATGCAAAGGAGTCAGCAGTACTTGCAGCAATACAGCCCAGCCCTGTAGGAGGCTGCCCAGTGAAGTATGAGCAGCAGGTTAAAGGAAGTTATTTCCCCCCTGTATTCAACACTTTTAAGTTGTATCTAGAGTAACACAGCCAGCTTTGGGCTCCTCAGTACATTGACCAATCTGCAACAAGGACCACCAAGACTGTCAGAAGGCTGCAGCTGATGCCATGGCTCAAGGGAGGCCGAGTTGGGTTTGTTCAGCTTGGAAATCAAGGCTGCAGGACCTGCAGTCTCCAACCACCTAACGGATGATTGAAGAAAATACGGAGCCAGACTCTGGCAACAGGCACATTACAGCGAGTGAATTTCGCACTGAAGATGCTACAAAACCAAACTGGAAATCGGAGAGGTTGTCAAATGCCCACCCCTGAAAATACTCAAAATTTTACTGGACACAGCCCTGAAAAATTTCACCTACTTTCAAAGCTGGCACTTCTCTGGTCAGGAGGTTGACCCAGATGACCTCCAGAAGTACTCCCCAACCTGAATTACTCTATGATTCTAAAAACTGAAAAAAATCAATGCAAGTCTCACAGTGTGGCTGATATAACAGACAACTGCCTGTTACCTTATGCTGTGTGACTGTATTTCAATCCCTTCAGATAATTCCCATAATATCAACAGTATTACCTCTTAAGTCTTCATTACCAATAATCCAGGCTGCACAAGCATTCAGCTACAGATCTGTCAAAAGCATAAATCCTAAAAGCAATGGTACTGAAGGTCAGCAGTGACATTTACCTCTGCAAGCAAAGCTGCCAAATTCCAGGCCCTGTTTTTTACAAGAAAAACCTGAAAACACATAGTTTGTATAAGCTACACAACTTAAGCCCTGGCCATTTTCAGCTCCTCACAACAGCTCAGGTAATTTCTTTGACCTTTTGTGTCAGACACATGAAAAGAAATAACACCAGCAATGGCAAGTAGCCTTTGTAGAGTACAGCATTAAGACATGTACCTTTCTAGATACACGAGCTAACATTCTTTGTGTACTGAGATTTTGTTCCCAAAGCACAAGAGAATTTTCCCACAGCTATACCAGACCTGTAAGAACATTTTCATCTTGGCTTTGGCTGGCTTCTCTGCATATGCTTTTATAAAAATTCAAACCCCTAGGATCTGGAGACAATACCACAGCTGTAGCTTCAGGTTTTTCAACCACGAACTACAGGTTTTTCAAAAGTTAACATTTATTCATAAGTTCATACTATCAGCAATCCTTTGATAGGAATTATGCTCTTAAAAAACAAGCTTAAAACAATAAGATGTAAAGCTAATAATGGTCTTCAGTTTGTGAACACCTTATCCAAAAGCAGATGAGACATCTGTGACCAGAATGAAGTGTGGCAACCTCCTTTCCACAGTGGGACAGAGGCTCTCTGTGTGGCTACATAAAAACATCTACTAAAAATGTGACTTTTGCATATGATTTGCACATTTCTTTCTGTTGTTTACTCCTTTCTGTGCTTGTTACAAGCAGAATGACCACGGTTACATTGTAGAGCTGTTTGTTTCCATCTTGCTGTCACTAGTGCTACTGTCAACACTCTGCACCACACCTTCTAAGCAGAGAAACAGGAACATGCAATGCAGGTTTACTCAAAGGTCTCTTTTCCAGTTGATGACAATTACACACAACAACGACTTCATCGTGACAGAGAATGCAGGAATGGTTACGAGGGTATGCTCAGTGGCTAACAGGACATGCTAACCATATTTTCCCTGTTGTGTCACAAATTCTAGGAGTCAGGAAGGAATACATAACACTGGGATTCTTTAAGAAATCTTGTACTAGTCTGCTTCTGGAACGATTAAACATCTGTGACAGATAGTTTATCCACTCCATGTAGGGAAACATTTATGTAGTACCATCAGTTAAAGCTTGAAGGAAAGTAACAACTGTTTAAACCAGTTTACCAAAACGAAGCGTACATTGAAAAGAAAAAAAAAAAGTAATTGGAGGCAAAAAGAGGATATGTCTATCTAAAGCATAGACTCCTTCATAAATAAGTAAACAAATAATACTCTTAAGTTTGCTAGGGTGCCCGTTCAGCCACATGCTTAACCACAGCTTGCTTTTGCTTTTAACACCACATTAAGTCTTTAAGGAGCAGGTATTAGAAGTCTGTGTCCAATCTGCACTCAAAGCTCCCAAGACCCTGGATCTTCTGCCCTCCATCTTATTTCTTTTTCTTTTGCACATTTTCCTCTTCCCAGGTAGCAGGCACACACAGAAGAAAACAACAGAGTTCTGTCTACCTGAGCTGAGTTGGTTTTTTTTTGGATGGATAATTCTGCCAGATAAATAAACTCCCAAATATTAGAGAACAAGAGAAGGGACACAACAGTCAAGACAGCACACTTTTGTTTTTGTCAACATTTCTTTAAATCCCAATCCAGCTCCTAGTAAGACTGGACATTACTTACAACACTCCTAGAACTGCAGAAGAATGGACACACAATAGGGAGCGAGTGGAGAGGGGGACAAGACAGCCCAGGGGCTGACTTCAGACATTCACATACACAAGGCCAGCATCCACTGGAGTCATGAAGGCCCAGATGCCCCACTAATAGGAACAAACCCAAACACAAAGGTAGCACATGAAATGTATTTACCTATTTAAACACAGGCAGCTGGTCAAGCTAGAATGGGGGAGGTAACTGCTAATTCCTTGTACTACAAGGAAGGAATGGAGTAAAAAAACCCAAGCCCACGGGCAGGTTTTTGCTTTGTGAACCTCTGTCTGTGCTGCTGGTTAACAGTGGTAAGTATAAAAAAAATCAAAGAAAAATAATCTATTTATAGAACAAGTCAGTAGTCTGAGACATTTAGAAAAAAGTAAAAACAAGTCCTTCTTTAAAAATGGATTTACTAAAACAACTGTCACCCAGGATGACCCCAAGCCCTCTGGTCCTCTGGCAAAGCCAGGGGCAACTTCAAACAAGAACTGTTGCTGATTGTACACAGGTACACATCCAGCAAAGCCAGCAGGGAGGGGTTTGCACTGTGAACAGTATCTGCAGACTGCTTGCTGGTATCACAGGCGGCCATGCCCACAGCCTGGTGATACTGGAAAGAGTTGTGAGTGGAACTTTTCACAGAAGCACGTGTCAGTGTAACCTCTGAGGTAAGTGGGCTGTCTTCTTTCCTTCCCATCCCTGGGTACAGATCTCAGAAGCTGTGCCCTGGGTGCTGTACCTCCTTGCCAGCTCCATCCTGCGCCACACAGCTTTAACGTGCAGGAGTGCAGAACTCTAAGCAAAGCCTAGAACAGGAGAGAGCATCCCTGTGGAAAGGGAAGCACTCTGCTCTTCCCAGGTTCTGGTCTAGCTAAACATTATCAATGCTTTCTGGCCCTCCTCAGGACAGGAAGATCAGTTGTTTCCCACTGAGGAAAAAAATTTTGTCTAGTGGAGTAGAGTTGGGTTTCTTTTTTGGTAAACAGAACCTTTGCTGATTTCTGAGATTATGAGCTCCTCTGCCCTTTAGCTACAAAAGAGAAATTAAAAGAAATTCATCCACTTGCTCCCACCCTTATAGTGTAGTGTTAGCTGCTTGGATATGGAGGCAATTTCACTCTCCCAAGACATTGCTCTAAACACTGGGTTGGCATGGAAAGGCAAAAACTTCCAAAATCACCTCCTTAGGGTAACCTGGTAGGTCTAACAGCTCCAGCCTATGCCCACCAGTACCAGGCCAGCTCCACTGCTAACATGTACTTCTAACACCCTGAAGGGTCTAATCTAACAGCCTCGAGTTTGCTGAGTCCTTGAGAGCAACAGCCACACTCCAAGATGGAAACACTCAAGTCAGAAAGCACTGGCTGGAGCCCCTCATCAGGCGGGGTCTGCATAGATGAGCCGGTGCCACTGTGCTGTGCCATTCCTGCTGCACGAGGGGAGCCAGCTGTAAGGAACTGGCCAACTCCACTGCACATCTGTACATCCTTGGAAGTGAAGCTCGGGGGCTACAGCAGCTTCAAACCCTCTCTTGCTGAAGGGTTCCAGTGGTCCATTTCCCAACAAGTCCTGGGCATCGAGTAGCTGCTAACTCGTCTCCTTGAGATCTTCCATTGGTAGTTTGTAGCTCAGCAGGAAGGGAGGAGGTGGGGCGTGGGCAGGGCTGCTGGGTCCCTGCAGGGGTTTCTTTGCACAGTTTATGCAGATGTAATCCTCGTTCTCAGCCATCTCTGGGGACACCCCAACACACACCTGATGGAACCACTCATCGCAGCCCCCGTCACACTGCACCCAGTCCACCTGCAAGAGAGCACATCAGAAACACAACCTGTTACAAGGAAGGACAGACAGGCACAGTTTCTATGAAGGAAATACCTTCAGTTAAACCCACCTGAGCTACCAAGAATATAAAAGCTCTGGGGCACAAATTAATACCCTTATAGAGCTTGTTTTAACAAGCTACTTCGGCTTAATAAAAACTAACTCTTCCAACAACTCTTGCCCCTCATGCCTCCTTACACTGCAACAACACAAAAACACTCTACTACTCCTGAGGAAGATGACTCAGCTCTCCTCAGATGAAAGGAAGTGTGCTGAAACATTTAAAGTGTTCAGGGATGGTTACTTCAACATAGGTGAGAGTCTCCAAACACACCCTCTCAGACTGCATTATCAAATAAGGACTTAGATTTACAAAAGCCACAAATGTCAGAACATTTCAGCTACAATACAAACTTTGAGCTGAACTTGCTGTAGAACAATTTGGAAAAGATAAAAACGGATTAGAATGTAGGAAGGAAAAAAGATGAATTATTTGATTTCTGCAGATCTTTGAATAAAAGTACACGTTAATTGGAGTCAGTGGGCAGAAACTCAGATTTGCAGGGTAAGAAACAGATGCTCCTTTCTAATGGGATCTACTGGTACAGCTATAAAAATTGTTACTGCTGTAGTTCTGCTTTCAAATTACAGGAGAATGTGAAAATGTATCAGAAAAACAACAGTAGCGGCAACCTAAATGAAGAATAAAATGAAGAAACACTATCATCACACAGATAGGACTTTAGTTTGTCGCCAACTACTCCTGAACAAATTTTCCAAAGTAATTAGTAATGGACATCAACAGCTGCAGCTTCAGTCATTACATTCCTGTAGCTGCCATTTTTTGACAAGTATGTATGGCATTCACCTGTTGAAAGTCCAAAAGCACAGAAATGTACAGAAAAAACATTTTGAAAACATTTTTGACCATCGGTCTGTGTTAAAAGCTGACAATCAGGAGAGGCGGTACCACAGAGAGGCAGATGAAGTTTCTTTTGTAATAATCCAATCAGATCTAAAATAATTTATTATCTATCTCCAAAAAGCAAAATGAACCACTGAAGTCTGTAGATCACACAGCCTGCAGCTGTTCACCGAGTGTATGCAAGAAATACAGAAAATCTACTTCATTTAGGAACATCACACATCCCACTCCTGCTCAGGAACACAGTAAAGCCAGGAACATTTCTTTCTGAGTCAAAGAATTAATCCTTTGAATCAGCTGATGCATGTTGCACATAGTCAATAAAAAAATTACACAGCTTGAAGAAGTTAAACTTCCCAACCAAAACAGGTACCTTTTCCCAGATTCTAATTTTCCATCTTCTGTTTTGAAGTACCGAAGAGAATAAGGAAGTTCTACAGTTTAATCTGCTAAATCCACCTATCCAAGTATACTACTCAATCCTCTCTCACTTCTAACCACACCACGTTGGTTTCTCAGACTGTTGAACTTAAATGTTACCTGGCACAGGGGTTCTTAGCATGGAATTGCCTATGACAGACCTAACTGGAACTCACTTTGTCCTTGCAGGGCCTTTGGCAGTTCTGAGCAGCACACACAGCATTCTCATCATCTGACTCCTCTGCTCCTGACCAGTCATACTTGGAAGGAATATCCAGAACCTTCTTCTCTCTTTTTTTCTCTGTGCTCTCCTTTGTCAGTTCTACCTTTGCCACAACTGCCTTCTCTCGCTTCTTCTTCCGCTCCTCTTCCTTAGCCAGCTTCTTTGCCAGCTTGTTCAGCTCCTTTGTCTTATCCATGGTGAGTTTTAGCTTTTTCTTCTTGGGTTTTTCCAGTTTTTTCAGCTCTTTAGATTTTTGCTTCATATCTCCAAAGAACTGCTCTGCTCTCTCCAGTTTTCGTTTCCGCTTCCTCTCAGAAGAGTCTCTCCCTCTCATTTTCAGTGGTTTTTCATCCATACTGTCATCCTTCATAGAAAAAGATATATATTTTATTCCAATACAAATTTCCTGTAAACCTCAGGTCTGAAAAATGTACTTGCCTGTACCTTTACCCTGATATGGCATGAAGAAATCTAGTCAACAACATACTGTTATGAATTCTAAACAAAAAAAAGCACTTAACTTCATTTTCACCATACTATAAAAAATTTGTAAGTGTTATCAACTGTGTCAAAGTACAATCAGCCAAAAATACCCAGTGGAAAAATTAACTATCAGCAAGGGTAAGAAGGCAAAATAAGCAATAATTACAACTCCCTTCTCACACTGTTTTTTAATAGAAGTTGAGAAGATTAATCATTTGTTAGATGCTCTTGCTTATTTGTCATCCGAGGTCAGTCTTGCCTGTAATTATTTTTGAGAGAAAGTAACTGCTGTTTTGAAGATTAAGAAAGAATAATTGGTGGATTCTTAAAATGTATCATCAACTCAAGCAAGAAGAGAAAGTATCATCTGTTATTTGATTGGCTTCCAAACTGGCAGACATTGTAAATATTCTGGCATCATCAAGAGCTCTTAAATAACAGATTCAGATCAGGAGTGGGGCTTAAAACTGGCCAGCTCTGTCCCTGCATGTAGCATTCACAGTGGCAAGTCCCATTTATATCTTAAAGATTCACTTGTGTAGCCCTTTGTACAAACAGGACTGACTTGATTTCAATTAATGCAGCTATATACTTTAAACTTAATAATTATTAATAGATTAAAAACATACTATAAGCCAGTAAAGAGACTGTTTACTGTACATTACTTAATATAGCTACTCCACCCAAAACCAAATCCTCTCAAGATTATTTTACAGTAGTCTATTTATTTTGTATGTAAATAGACACAGAATATATTAAATTCAAAATGAGCAGTTCTGGTCAGCAAGTATTCATAAAGGTCAACCAGCAAATGTAACACACACACTCTGCAGCCCTCATCCCACTCTCCTGGAAAAAAAATCTTTGCTTAACTATTAATATAACAGTCTAGCATATTATTTATAAATTATTATTTGCTGGCATTCAAACTGCTCTTCAATCAACTCCCTGCCAAAACCATTACATTAAAAGAACATTAAGCTTATGTAGTACTGAGGCTGAAAGGTGGAAGAGCAGAGTACTTGGGAGGCAGGGACAGTTTTATACTACACAGCTCTAACTGATGCAGTTTGGCAACACTTTAACTCACCCATTGTGTATGGCTGGCACACAGAAAATGAGACACCAATTAATATGTTCACCTAACCTCACTGTTCACAGCATGCAACTTCCATTACTGCATACCACCAAAAAACCAAGAAAGAACCATCATCTTATGTTCTTCCTGTGCAGCTCAGTAACCCAACAAGCCATCATATAATCCATAGCTACATATGGTCAAAATGACCCCTAACTGCAGCTGACAGATGATAAAAAATGGGTTCCACTCTTCAACCCAGCAGCTGACCTTCTCTTCCAGCATACATCCCTTGCCCTCTGCATAAATGAAGCTAAGTGACTTTGACTAGACCTCAGAATCAGCAGATAAACCTGCCTGATGCACTGGCAGCTGGGCAAAGCAATCAGGACATCTTCACACTATTATCAATAAAAAAAACCTGCTATGTCTATGTTTTTCTGAGGAAAAACAGGAATCTTATTATCTGTATTATCAAAAATGTTTTCCTCAGTAACAAAGTTCAGTAAGGTACAAGTATCATGTTATATAAGCTAAGTGTAACTTTCCATCTTCCTAAATGTTTCTTGTAACTCTTTTGCAGATTAGTTCTGTTTCCAGGCATAATCAAGAAGAGTGTTTCTTCCCTTAACCTGTTAAGTTCTAAAATAAAGTTTGCACATCAAACTACTTGAAAAAACTGTTCTAAATATGGTTAACTGTGGAGGACAGTACTATAGCATGAGTGATCAAGAACTGAATTCCTGGATCATTTATTCTGTTATTTTCTGTAATCTACTACTCTCTCCAGGTGAAATCCAAACACGACAAGCAACTAAGCACTCAACTATTCAAGATCATATTTATATAAATCCACCAATAGAATGTGGTGGGATTTTTGTTCCACACCAGAATATTTCTTCAAGTTCCCTACCTCCATGACATGAAGAAACCTGTCCTCAGAGGGTGGATGAGTGGCCTGTAAAATCCGCCAGATGTGCTGAGTTTCATCCAGAGACACCTCCAGGAGATCTCCCACCATCATCAGATCTTCCAGCTGAGCTTTTGCTCCAGATGACAGCTCCAACACAGGGGGCTCCAAACTGCGAGGTACCAGCGGGCTCTTGCGAGGCTGCTTCCTTGGAGTGCTAGAACCTTCCAGACAGGAGCCAAGACACAGAATCATTAAGGCTGGAAAAGACCTCTAAGATTATGGAGTTTGTGCCAAGCCCACCACTAACCATGTCCCCAAGTGTCACACCCACACGTCTTTTGAACACTTCCAGGGACAGCCATTCCACCACTTCCCTCCTGTTCCAATGCCTGACCACCCTTACACTGAAGAAATTTTTCCTGATACCCAATCTAAACCTCGCCAGGCAAAGCCACATAAAGATAAAAGGAAGACATCAAAACCAAAAGAAACTACATACTTTTTACAACAATCTAAGGTGGGAAACAGTAACAACCAAAACACATTGGCACAGGTTTATATATCAAACATCAGGAAACTAACTGCAATGGAACTGTGCTGTACATTCCCCCAGACACAACATGTCCTGTATAACTAGTATGGATAACATAGAGCAGTTCCCCTCCTCACTGACTGCTCATCCCAATTATCTTTTTAATTTTATCTCAATGTATACAAAAGCAAATACCTTGAGAGCAGCTTTTAGAAGCAGAGGAATAGGCATGTTCAGCACAGAACGAGGGAGCAGTCCACATGTGTGTCACCACCTCCTCTGATTTAATGGGGATTTCCTCGTCACAAAACAAATTGGGCTCCAAGCTGCTGGAAGATTTTACACTGGCATTGTCCTGAAAAAGACCCACAGAAAACATGCAACATCTGAATCCAGAAAACACCCACTTCAAAGTGAATTCTACTAAGACTGAGCAGTCTGCTGCTCCTAAAGCTCTTCTCCAAAGCGCTCCATCAGAGATACCAACACCACGTGCAAAAGGTAAAAATTATATCCCTACTTAAATAGTGGATGAATACAGGAACTATTGAGATAGGTCAGTTTATTTATAGTTAGTACATGAAAAACACAAGTTTTCTCACTCAGCAGTCCCTTAAGTATGGTCTTCACACGTCAACATGATGAAAAGAGGCTTTCTCTTAGCCTACATAATTTATTATTTTGCTTGAAAAGTCTTGTCTGCAAGCCCATGAAGACTTGCATCTTCAGTAAAGCAGGGGGAGGGGGGAGTATGCTGAGCAAATTACAGTGAATACAGAAAGAAATTATTTAAGATTTTAGAGGTATGGGAAAAAAAAGGCATTCCAGCACAGCAATAAATATCAATATAATGGCAATGAAACGCTGCCCTGGTATCAGCACTTTTATGGCAGTCTTAAATCAGTTTAAGTTAGGACCAAACACTGAAGGAAGAGGGCTGTAATACCTGAGACTGTCATGAATATTTCCAAGAACAGAGTAATGATGGCACTGGCTTGTGCTCAGCTCAGCGTGCTGTGCGAGACACTGAACAGCTCAACGTATTGGGCAAGATGGATGCCTGACTGTTCAGATCCATCCCACTGAACTGGGACAGGGGCCCTCAGGGACAGGTGGACCCATTCAGAGAAGGGGGATTAGGAATCTCTTTGCAATAGGAGAAGCTTTGCTTGACTTTGCATTACATTAGGCAGAGAAACCAGAGAAGCACAAGCCCACCTGAGCAGATTCCCTGATGCCCCCTACTACTAATTTCTCTCTCTTCTTATTCATCCCTGGAGATGAAATCTGTAAGAATAAACTTCCTCAATCAGCTGTAAATTTTCCAGACTTTAGCTGCTCCACCACACATGTGATGAAACTGGCCAAGAGGTTTAACATACTTAGAATGCCATGTACAACTGAAATCTTTCAGAAAACAATAAAATCCAAGAAGCTGCCTTCAAACCAGAGAAATACTGCACAACAGTTACTGACGATATTTACCTGAAGATTAGATGTGTGGGTCCCAAAATTGCCAACTCAGGGAACTGTACCACCCAGACACTGCCATTTCATGACATAAAAAGGGAGTTTAAGAATGGTAATCACTCTCTGGCCTTTAGTTACATGTTTAAAAGGAAGTGATGTACAAACTAATGATTTCTGTACAGAACTACAAGTGAGAAATTCAAATTTAAATTGCCCAGATGAAAAGGTAGAATAAATATAGTCAGAAAGAGGAAGGTATTTCTCTCCACACTGTAAAGATTTTGTATCTTGTATGGTATCTTGCTATGGGTATCTTACTACACCACATTAAAGAAAGTTCAGGTAAATTGATTTTTAAAAAATCATCATTAGTGGCCATAGGCAACACCAATGCAAAGAAATGAGAAAAAATACAAGACAAAAAATGAAAACAAATTATAGGTGATTTGACCAGTGAATGTGTCTGCTTGGAACAAATCTTACAAGAAATCTAGCTATTGAACTCCTAATGAAGATTTACTGGCAAGAATCATGTTTTAATTAAAAGATACATAATACAATCAAACAGATATTTTTGTATCTATTTCTGTAACAACTGTGCACTTGAGAAGCCAGAGACTGTGGTTTTCAAAATACAGTCTATGGACCCTTAGGAATTCAGGATTATTTCTACAGGGTCCCCAACAGGAGCAAATTCATACATGATGCATAGTGACCTATATGTTTTTTTAAACACACTGGAACACATCTATGTATCAAAAACTGAAAAACCCAACACTTAGAAGTCAACAGTATAAAAATAATTAACTTCTGAGCAACTTTGGGGTTTTTTCTTTCTTTTCAACTTTGCTTCTCCTAATTTATACCTGAAGAATTTGATTGGTTGCCTGAAAGTTTGTCTTCTATTCCAATCATATTAGTTGACCTAACAGAACACATTTCTGGTCTCTATCAGCTTTGCTCCAACAGATTTTTACTTTTAGGTTTCTAGAATTACATATGATGGACACCCAAATCAAAAGGGTTAAGTAAGATTTTTAAATGATGACAACAGAATCACTAAACAAATGAAATTATTCTCCTGCAAAACCCTGAGATCGTGGCAAGCATATGCCATCTTTCTTGACATATGTTTTATCACAGCCTCAGAAAATGCCACGTCCTTCAGAAATGGCTTATTAAGACTCCTGATGCAAAGAACAGTTTTAGGAATCATTTTTATATATAAAACTTAACTAATTAAAAGCTGTAGCACCCAACTGCAATGTGTTTCTTGTTGGCACTTCACAGGGGACTGTAAGACAAATCTGCATTTGCATCAGGCTGCTGAGAAACAAAACACTTAAAAACAGGGGATTACAGCAAATCATACCTGGAGAATGTACTGTCCCTCTATAAATCAGAATATCTGCCTTAGAAGAATTTACATGTCTTTTAAGATAGCGTCTTTTAAGGCAGAGATGACACTATCACTAAAAAGAAAACACTGCTCAAGAAGAAACTGGCATTGCCTTTGTCTCTACATATTTCAAAAGGACATTTCAATATCTTGAAAACACATGGTTTTCTCCACAACTGCCTTTTCTCACAAGTTCTTCTCTAGATAAAATACTTAAAAAATTTAATAGTAGTTACAATTTCTGAACTGAATTCAGACAAATTTTACAACACAATCTAGACATCTTGTCTCAAAAAATTCCACACTCCAAAACGGAACACATATACCTCCTTTATACAAGGGCTGAATGAAGAGAAAGGTACGAAAACATGAACAAAGCTCTGCCATCAGACTTCTTACACAGCGCGCAGTTTTTGAAGGGTAATCTTCTTGCTGTAGCAAAAACTATCCAAGAGCTCTCCATATAGACACTGATATTTATAACTTGTTGTATCTCTGAATGGGGCATAAAGACTGTTCATCCTCCAGGGTGTTATCCATACAAATCCCTTCGTAAGGGTATCTTTTTCCTCAGCACTAAAAGGCACCTTTGGAAATCCAAACAGCACTTCAGAAATTTTGCATAAAAACATTACAAAACTTCACAATAGTTCAGAGAATGGAGACATTCAAATAAAAATCAAGTACCACCTCTTCTGCCACAGGTGCTAGGGCAGAATATATATAGACAGCTTAAGATACAATAAATATTCTGAAAAAAATGGATTAATAAAAGACAGGCATTCTGTATTAACTCCATGCAAACGAATCACTCTGGGTTACTTACCTTTATGTCATAGCCATATGTCTCCCTGATGTCTTCGTCAGAGTCTGTCTCTTCATCATCATAATCCAAAGTCTGCCGTGGTGATGAGGACATACTCCCTATCACTCTGTTAAAGGCTGACTGCTGAAAACTTGTTAAGTGTCCCTAAAAAAAAAAATGGAATATGGAAATGACAATAAAATTCCAAGGAAAATCTGTAAAAAACCAGAGTTATTAACAAAGAAAACAGTGGTTCTTTTGGCCTAAGGATAACTGCCTGGACATCACAAAAGAGACCAGTTACAGCAAGATGTGAAAAAAGGTAGGGAAATATCCAAGTAAAAGGCTCCATTAGATTCTGATTGCTTGTTTTTTTACTACTAGTGACTAGGAAGACCTAGATACTGCTCTTCAGTGCTACAAACTACAGCTTCTTCACCACAGCATGACCCAACCTTAATCTCAAGGTGAAGAAGTCAGCTATGGAATTATCAGTGTTTGACTACATTCCTCCCTGAAATTCACTAACAAGACACCAAATGCCTGGGAATGACAATCCATGTGAAATTATAAATACTGAGACCTTGGATTCTGTCAAGAGGAAAATGGAATTTGGACACCAAAGTAGCAACTGTTTTACACATCTTGAGGCCTGTACCCAGCTGTTACAGCTGACCTGATGTTTCTTCACCTTCAGCAGCTGCTATTGACAGTGACTACAGAGCAACAGACCTCTTCCTGGAGCATCAATGCATCCAACAAAAGCCAGCCAAAACCTGCAGAGCACTGAACTCAAGTTTTACCATGTGTAGTCCTCAGTTTTCACTGCCCTCCCCTCTCCCCCAAGCTTCTGTAAGACAAACAAGGCATTCTGACACGCTCAATTAGGGCAAGCACAGGGAAAAGCAAGACATTCCCACCCCTACCTGCAGGTCGGGGTTAGCTGCTGCCTTCTGTAGCTCTGCACTGATGATTTTCTCTGTTTTCTCCCGAGCTGCCTGCTCCACCATTCGCTGGCTGAGCACGGAGAGCTTGGCCAAAGCTGAGGACAGCTCGTCGGTGGCCAGGGCCTGCCGTGCCCGGTCCTGCCAGCTCATGGCTCGCTCTGTCAAGCACTGCAGGGCCTCCCCCTCGGGCAGGCGCACGGGCAGCTTCTGCAGGGACACCAGCAGGGACAGGATGGTCTCCAGCCGCGGCCGGCGGGAGCGCATGCACAGGGGACACAGGAACTTCACCTCCTTGGCCTGCCAGCTGGAGCC
The DNA here is from genome assembly GCA_013390045.1 of Picathartes gymnocephalus. Lineage (NCBI taxonomy): Eukaryota > Metazoa > Chordata > Aves > Passeriformes > Picathartidae > Picathartes > Picathartes gymnocephalus. Next base: position 218,832 of record WEKY01059665.1, read on the forward strand.
CTTCTTCTGAGAGCTCGTCTTGGGCAGGGGCACACAGCCGCTGTGAAACCAGTCCTTGCACAGCTCGCACTGCAGCATGAACCCACTGGCTGTCTTGCGGCAGATGCAGAACTTCACCTCCTCAATCCGGTCCACCATGGTCATCTTGGCCAGGTTGGCTGCCCTGAGAGCATGCATGGCTTCAATCTCCTTCTGTTCCCGCTCCTTGAATACAGCCACCTGCCCAGCAAGGACAAAAACACATCATGACCTTCACAGCTGAGAGAGATTTCATTTAATTAGCAATGCAGGAAAAGGAAAAAAAGCAGCCAACCCAAACATATCAAGAGATCCAAAACTTGCCCAAAATTTAGATAAAACTTTAATTAGATCACACAGTTCCTAAGATACCTTCGCCTCAATTCCTCATTACACCCTAGAGTCCTTCTGATAGAGATCCTATGGAAACTTTAGATAACCTTCTCATTATCTATGAAGTTTCTGAAGTTAATAATTAAATCTGTCATAGAGGCACCAGAAGAACATGTTTTGACTCCAGAGAAGAAGTCAGAATCTGTTCCATTCATCTGTTTACCAAAACAATGGAGTTGAGCATTGTTTCAGAAGCATCTGAGTGACCACATATCTTCTGAAGCATTTCCTTAATGTTTCCATTCAGGTAACTGTAATCAAGCATGTTACAGTAACACAGACTGTGTATAAGCCATATTAATGACCTTGCATAAATTTTCTTTGTTCCCAGGGAAAGGGCAGCCAGATGACAGCAAGTTCTTCTGATAAGCAGCATGAATATCCTCCAAAAAAGAGGAACCAAATAAAACATTCCCTCCAGCCCAGTGGCCATGACAAAGCATTTGCAGGCTGACTACAAAATTGACCTAACCAAATATGTGCTGGTCCTGGTTAAGGCAGAGCTGTGCCTCATTAATTCAATGTGATTTCAATAAATGTTAATATTAGATGAGCAGCCACAAGACACTAACCCAAGAGCATTTCAGTTTTACACATACCCAATGGTATTAAATACCAGCAGTTACACTCTGAACCGTGCTTCCCTCTACTTTCACTGCAATTAAAGTTGAACTACATTCTCATGTCAAACACCGTATTATGAGGTATCTTTTTCAGTGAAATACATTCATCAGTTCTTCCCTAGAATTTCTACAGATGAGAGATGACTTAAGACCACGTAGCAGGGGACACTACCTTTCACTGCTCCTTACCACAGCTGCAGCATCCCTGGCCTCCTCCAGTCCATCCTCCAGTTCACTCAGGGATTCCAAGTCAAGATCTTTCTCCTTTTCCTTCTCCATCAACTCCTTCGCCCTCTTCCGCCTGTTCTTACTGCTCCCATAAACACCGATATCAGTCCGCGGGCTCAGAACCTGCAACCACCAAGAAGACTCATCCTGTCAGAGCCAAGGGTGCCAAGGACATCTCATCAAGGAACAACAGCAGTGTCACCAGAGTACAACAACTACTCAGCAATCTAACCCCTTTGATACCTGTCAGTTAATGCTAGGGAAAAGAGAATAAACAGATAAGGATAAAAGTATCTCACAGTTATAGAATTAGAATGTAATCAGCACCACTGTGACATGGTAGGTCAAACTGAAAACCACTGTGTTTTCTGATTAAATTACAGAATCTATTCAGATTACACTATCAAACACACAGCTAACCAAAATACTACATGCAGTTGGACATCCACATTCAACATTCACACCAAGGCCCTTTATCAATCAAGTCTTAAAAATTATTTCATATTTACATCAGCAATATGATGCCTGAAAAACCCCTAAAAGTATGCTATAAGCCTTTTAATATCCACATGAGAGGCTGAAAAGCACTTTTAAGGACAAGAATAAAGCTTTAAGTCACCATGACTAGTTGGAATGCATACTTAAATATAAAATCTAGCAACTTAAATTAAATACAGGAAAGTTCAAATTGCTACATTTAGGAAAAGGCAAAAACAGAACATACTAAATAACTAGTTAGGCAGAAGAATATAGAGAAAGAGCTGTGTCTAGAGTGTGTCACAAAGTGAACAAAAATTAGTGTGACACATCTGCAACAGGGAAAATCCCATTGGAAAACATTAAACATCAGTACCCCCTTTGAGACACAAGATGTAATTACTGCACTTCACATGGCACTAGGGAAAGTCACACAGTGGGGATTCTGTCTTGATTTGGACATCTCACTAAAACTGAAGACAAATTGCAGAGAATTAACAAGAACATAAGAGAATGAAAAATACAGCCTCTGAGAATGCAGTTCAGCAGGAACTACTTCCCGTAGAAACACCTGTCAAGTAGACATGATAGATCTTCAAACACATGATTCGTTTTTATTAAAACAAGGACAGTCACTACATCCACTGAAGTGAAATAAACAGTAGCTGACTAATTTTTCTTGTAGTTAAGCAGTTTATAAAATATCTAATCTATTTTCTTAGCATTTAAACAGTGAAAACATTTATCAATTTGAGGCAGCTCTGTGTCCATTTCAGGCCTACATTTCTTCAGTGACAAAAAAATACTTTACTTTCCCTCTTCCTACAAAAGTAAGAGATGAGGTTGTCTATATATAAAACAGGACTAACCAAGCAGGCTTCCTGCCTTTTCATTCTTTTCACCTGAGAACAGCTGAAATTATATTCTGTTCTGAAAAGGAGCTGTAATCCAGTGTACCTGAACCAGCTCCTCCCTCCAGACAACCAAGGGCCATCAGAACCAGTTTCTGGCAGAGAAGTGTGTTCTTCTGACAGGGCAGTACACGTTGCTCACCTGTAGCAGACTGTAGCTGGAATTCTTCTTGAGGAAGGTCCTTCCCGTGCGCTCCCTCCAGGCACGAGCTGCAGCCACCTGGGACTCCAGCTGGGGCAGGGCATCAAGGCGGACCGGGATGGGGCGGCCTTTGGCTGACAAGCTCTCCAGCTGCTCCAGGTAGGCGTAGTTGCTCCCATTCTGGGGTGAAATAAATTTTTCTAAGCCAACAACTCCACCATTATATCAGCTGCCAGCTTAATTTCAAGCCATACACTGTTTTGTTACTGCCTAAAATAGAGTTCCATAGGAAAAGGAAAGGAGGGCAGTCTTTCAATTTACTGTTATTTTAAACAATTCTCTCATACAGTTTTTCTTTTAACAGTCATTCTGACACGGCCAGCTGGCTTAGGGAGTAAGACAACATTCCATTTACAGACAGTTATCTAAATGCTGTCTGTTTAACAGCAAGAGTTGTATAGGGAGGGGCTGATGTGAAATCAATTGGGATTCTCACTTCAACTCCCAACAAGTACCTGGTATAAGATAAGCAGCTCTAGTTCATCGATCAGCACCTAGAAATATCACACAATTCTGGATAAAGTTATGTGGGTAAACCAGTACAAAGGGAGGTTACTGAACTAATCCATCTGTTTCAGAAAATTCTGGCCACCGGTGCCATTAAATCTTACAACATTTTAGGGAGAAAACCAAAAAAAAAAATCTTCACAGCCAGATGCAAAACTGGAAAACCTGAGAGCATCCTCTGCTGCAGCTAAGTATTTCCAGTGACAGTATGCTGAACAGTTCCAAAACCAAATACCGTATCATAATGAATCTGCTGACTTTTACATCCACTCTGAAATGCATAAAAGGAAGGGAAATAGAAATTGGATAGCCAGTGGGGAAACAAATGCACAAAAAGAAAATCAAGCACACAAGCTCTGGTAAGCACATTTAAGAGCCATAGCAAGGCTTCTATTCAGGGCACCTTTGTGAGGAGAGGTGCTAGGAAAAAAGGATACATCTAAATAAAAGCGTGCAAGCAGAAGACTCCAGTCCCTGCTGTAAGCCCTACCTGAATGGCGTCCACTTTGGCTGTCCAGTCTCTAGCTCGCTGCAGGGCTTCTTTCAGTGCCAGCACATTGGGCAGGTAAGCAGGAATGTTCTTGGCTTCATTCACGATGCCCTCCAGAGCCATCATACTTTGGCGTGGTCTAGAGTAAGAAAAACCCAATTCCAGCCTTCTTTCCAAATGCCAGTCATCTAAAGCATAAATTTGACAGGCTGGTGATGTGACTTCGTCACTACACTGCAGTGTAGGATACCATGGCTCTATGCTTGGACGGTGCTACTGGCTACCAAATATCAGGAGGTGAGAGAGCTGATGGGCTTGGCACAATCAAGCTCAAAAGGGCACAGCATCACAACCCCTTAACACCAAGAAAGCTCTCTTGTGTAGGTAGCATAGCCAGGATTCTTTGTTGAGGGGGATGAATGACAAAGACAGCAGCAATGCCCATAGCCTCAGCCTCCTGCCACTGTACAACATGATTGATGAATTGCAGAAGTGTTGATTCCCTATCTCAACTCCAACTCTTGGGCAATCTAACTGCTGGGAGGTAAAAAAAAACCCAACAAAATAAGGCAACCACAGCTGCAAGGACCATATTTTTCACCATGCTTCTCAAAAGACAATGAGAAACATGAAAGTGTGTGACCTCTAAGAAGAGTTTAAAAAGGAACACTCACCTGGCCTGCAGGCAGACCTTGGCCTTCTCCTCCCACCTCTCTGAGACTGTGAGCAGCTCCTGCAGCTCAGCCATGGCTTTTTCTACAGCGTGATGTGGTGCCAAGCCCACACCAGAGTCAATCAGCTTCTTCATCACATCCAGGGTGACTCTCTGGGGATCCAAGAGAGTGGACCTCACCTCATCCAGCCACCGTGCCTGCTGCAGTTCTTGCTTCAACCTTGGCAGTTCAGGAAGTTCAACATAAAGGCCAGAGCCCATGTCTATCAACTCCTGCAGCTTGGAAGAGTCTGGGATCTCATCAATCATAGCTTCTTGAGCACGCTCATGAAATTCTTCCACATCATCAAGCAGATTCTGAAGTAACACACAGTACAAATCAATTAGGGAAAAAACACCCACAGAATCCAAAAGAAAACCCAGCTGAAGGATTGGTCAGCTGGGAATTTGTACGTGATCATCACATCATCAGTCTGAGCTTCTACATGCAATGCCTGCTAGCTGTCACAAGCTATCAAGAATTAAGTAACAGACCATCTAAACTTATTTGATGGTCTAATGTTTCATACCCTAGGCATATTAGTTGCATCAAACTCTGCACCTAAAATAGTACAACTGCAAATGACTACAGCTCCCAACAAAACAGAATATTTAGTACTGCCCAGTCAATGTTAGCTTTAAAACAGTGGGAAAAAAAGGGACTTCTGCAAACAAGTCATCATTTCAATACAGTGTAGGGGCATTACATAATGACAGCTATACAAAGTAGAAAAAAACATGCTGAGGGGAAATAAAAAGCCAGAGATATATGAGAACACAAATAACAGGTCATGAAAATAACAACAGTGAAATTTGAAAGTATTATTCCATAAAGGAGGACCACCACTTATAAGCGTCAGGCCTTTATTGCACTAAAGAAAGAAATGAAAATGCAAAACCCTCTTATTAAAGGAGATAATTTCACAGAAATCCAACCGCACTGCTGCAGTTATCCTCATCCTCATGTTTTGGCATTGCAATGAAAAAAAATCAAAGAGAGCAAACAGACATGAAAGAATCTCTGCAGGAGATTCATTCAAGGACATTCAACCAGTGTACTCAATTGATTCAGCCCCAAGTCTCTTACAAAAAGACAGGCATTTCTGACAGCAAGTCGATGGCACAATGAGGAGCAAACCCTGCATTTCCTAACCCTTAGCTTAGTGCCCTTTTTGGCTGATGCTGCTTTTCATGACTGTCTGAAAATCAGAAAGCATTTATAAGAAAGAACAAGATCTGCATTATAAAGATTTTGATTTAGGGAACATACTCTGAATGACAACAGTAAATTACTACAGTTTCATAATTACAATGCCTTTTGTGCTAGAAAATACTCATCATCCAACATGACAATTATTTTGCTATTCATTATAATGTATAATTGCATTCAAATGCAATGCTAAAAGCTAGTGAGTGTTTAGGCATAAATGATAATTATCTGACTTCATTCAGAAACTAAAAGACTACCGTTTGTAATCAGTAAAATGATATTTATTTATTGACTAGTGATTATGCTGAAGCTTCAAGAACATGCACATGCATAGGCAGAGTACTTGAACTAGAATCAGATTCCTAATGCTGAGGGAAGACAAACTAGCTGGGAGAAAGTATTAGACAAAAATAAAAGCTAACACTGTTAAGAGTTTATTGTACGCCTGCAGCCCTCTCATCTATGAATTATGTTTTAATAAGAAGCACATTTTAAATACATTAAAAACAAAAAAGCCCTTCTGGGAACAATCTTGCATGTCTACCTAACAGATGACAAAATTTCATTAATAAATATTAGTAAGTATTTTTAGGTTGTAAGTGGAAGGAAGTGAAGTAAAACCACCTTATCATATGAGGATGAGAAAGCACTTTCCACTTGATTAGCTGCTGGCAAACTGATTAAAGAACACCTTTGAAGGACAAAGGTCAGCATCCACAAGCTTGGCAAACCTGCACACTAGAGCCCTATGGTTTTCTGAAGGAACCTGTTTTCAGCAAAAACATGCCAATATTATGTAAACAATGAAAAACTCCAATATAAAATCTCTCTTATCAACACTGAACTATCATGGAAAAGTTTATATAAAATTCACGAACGAAGGACATAAACACTAACAAACACTTATGGAAAAGAGGACTTCTTGAACAAAATTAATTTATTCTTAAACTCTACGTTTGCCTATGTAGCAGCAGCTACACCTGTGGCAACGTTCAGGATTTTAGGCCCTCTATTTAGTACTATACAACACCTGTAAAACTGTACAAGCAGAGCATGCAGGCTAGTAAGTGATTAACATGCATCTCAAGAAGCATTTCTCTAGGCACAATCTTTATTAAGGATGTTTCTTAAGGAGTTTTCTAGAAGTTGGTTAGTAGGCGAAATACTATTTAGTATTTCATCACCAGTGACAGAAACAAATTAAGACTGCCACTGAAAACACTTGCTATGATGCAGAGTGCAGCATGATCAATGGTAATAGCAGCCAGGGGAATCAGTATGATGTGGATTACTTATTAGTGTAGATTCATTCACAGACAGGTGCAAAGATATATATGAAGGGCAAGAAATGCAGGCCATGCATACAGATTAAGAAGGCTGTAGCCTAGAAAGCAAGGCTGAGATGTATTTATGGAACAGCTGACAATGTGGCACTGCTTTCCTGCTGCCCTGAAAAAGCACACCAATGTAACTCTCAGAGGTTTCTACAAAAACATATAAAGGGTAGGATTTAGCCAGAAACTTCACCTCTACAGAGAGCATTAATGATGATGGAATAAGAGAACTAGTTCACAGATTTTAACACTGGGCTGCCTGGACAGTGACAGGGGAAGGGGATCTTTTATCTTTGTTTAGCTGCACCACCACATCTGACAACACCTGTTCCAACAGACACCCTAAAAAAGGGCACATATGGTTTACATCAGAAGCTTTCCATCCTCTATACCAGGCAAAATTATCTGTTTTAAAAAACATACTACCACAGAACCAGAACAAAGTAAAAGGCACAATGTTATCAGAGGAGCAGATGCAATCTCACCTTTACTTGTCGGGCCTGGCTGATAACACATGGCAAGCTGAACAGCTGCTGCACAAATGCTTTGAGCTCCTCCATAGTCAGCTTAGTCCGTGTCCTTCCACTATCTTGGCTCACTCTGCTGTACAAATGGGCATAACTCAACATTAGGTGAGAGATAAGATGGTGATCCTTGGATTTCTTCACAGTGAGAGAAATTATCTATCAAGATTACTGAGAAGTTACCAAAAACATTTCATCATCTAAGAACTCAAAAAGAAAAACATAACCCAAAGTGAACAAACATTACAAAATCTTGAAAAAAAAAAATTAATACAATTCCCCTAAGCACCTTCAGGATCATTTGCCCTGCCCTTCAGAGGTACAATTGTCTAGGTGAGTTTCAAACTAAGTTTGTTGCAAACAGAAGAATACAGGCCCATAAAGGCTGCTTTAGGCAGCTCAGGAAGTTGACTGCCGTGCCAGGCACTGACAACAAGTCTGAGATATGTAACAGCAACAAGCTCTGAACACAAGTCTTATTTTCTAGTGCTTTCTCTCTTGTAGCCAGAGAACTGCTGAAACTGGCCTTGCAACAGAGGACTGCTACTGAGTGGGACAGGTTCTGCAAAGATGTTTCCATTAAATATCACTTGAAGCAAGCCCACTGAATGGAGTAAAAGACTTAAAAGTGACACATGGCACAAATTAAATACTTGGTGTACAGATCACTGGCAGGCACAACTTCCCAAGTACAAGAGATTTCAAATAGTGAAGAGCTGTTCCCTGCTAATGAATCTACATTTTAATGCTACAGAAATAGCAGAGAAAAAAAAAATTCTATCTTACGCTATGGACTTACACAAAATTGTAAATGTAAAATTTAGATTAACGATCAAATATAATTACACACCAGCTAAACCTCAGAGGGGAAAAAAAGAATTCTGCAGGTTTTGACTTGCTTCAACAGACAGTGAGGAGGAGCAGTGGCTGCAGCAGACCTGCTGTGCCCCCAGAATCCCTGAGTGAGGACAAACGGGGTCCAGGGCTCCAAGAGACACAACTGAGGAAGGGGACACTCAGCAATGTCACGCTGGCATTCTGGCCCTAGTCCAACCACAGACTGCCACAGCACAAGATGCTGCACAAAAGGGTACAACTATCCCTGCCTGTGGAAACTCACAACTTCCAGGAGAAGGCAAAGATCTAGGATTAGAATATTGGACAGAACTTCACAGCTACACATTATCCATTTTTTGGGTTTATTCATAATGAGATAGATAAGGCACAGATTTTCTTCTGCTACATTTGACCATGAATTTATTGCTGTATTAACCCTGCCAAATTGCTCAGTTTAAACACTTGTTTTTAATTTGCTTTTTTAATAACCTTATCCTTCCTGTAAATGTGATCCTTCTCCAGGTGTTAAATACAAACATAAATTTTACAGAAGCAGCTGAATGTGACCTTTATAATTACATTGCCTAGCACTGTTCAAAGAAGTTCCAAGATCTTCCTCAAACCTCAGTTTTGTAAAATATTTTTAGTTAGCATACAACAGCCTTCAAATGTATATACAAGTGCTTTTTTTGCCTCATAAAATTCTTTTCATTTTAGATCAGAGATGACACTGAAAGTTGCCAAATCCTTTTACCCCTTGTCTTTCTTGGGGTTGTTCTGGGAACCCACCAAATAATTAACTAAAAAGTTATTTCTTCTTACATATATACAGTGATATATGTGTACATATATATATATATATATCTCATCAACTGAAGGACTGTTGAGAGAGGGCTGACATACTCCAACTGTCAGCAGGAGGAAGAGGAGGAAGCAGCACCAGACCAAGAACACCTGGTAGCTACCAAAATAATTAAACTTCAGTAGAACAGGGCAATGTCATGCTGTTTCCCTTACCTAGACCAGAGTTTTAAGTCACTAATACTTCTGCAGCAGTGGGGTCCTACAAGCAATAAAAAACAGGAGAGCCTTCTTTAGCCTCCAAATACAGAAAATATGCTTCTCTATTGTGCAATAGCTTTCCAGTTAGAACAGATTGTTACGCTTCAATCTGTGGTGCAACTAACATTTTAGTGCTCAAATTCAAGTAATTATGATATATGCATTATGTCCCATGTAGCAAAGTTGGGCATCATAATTAACAAAATCTTTACTTTTTACTCCCTCAAAATATCTAAAGTAATACACAAAAACCACACATGCAAGAAATACAATCAACTACAAAACCAAATCTTATCATCAACAGTAGAACTGCAAGCTACAGAAATTTACTGTACAACTGCTGCCATGAGAATTACAGTCACCTCATTGAGTTACTTTCCATGGGACTTTTAGTCAGTGCACAAAACACAAAGGATAGAAGGAAGAACATGCTCCTGAAAGCTCATGAGAGCAGAAGAAGGAACACATCCAGCAGACTGCTGAGGCAGGGCCAGGAGATAGAGTAACACTGAGGCAGCCACAGAGAACCAAGAGAGTTAAACTGCCCCAGGTCACTGAGGCAAGCCACTGCTCTTCAGCCACGCATCACTGCCTCCCACGGTCCTTCCCAAAAAGTAACAGATTGGCTCAAACCAGGGACTGCTTTTGCTCTCTCTACTGCTGTGCTCCCCTCGATCCTTTTGTCACAAACATCCAAGGCCAAAACTTACTTTCATTACATTTTTACCTCTAGCTGTCTTTCCATACAACTCTCTCACATCACATGATCACCGAAATACTTCATCAGCAATCAAATACAACTTCTCCAAAGGATTTCACATTTCAGCACATAAGTCAGCTGAAAGTACAATGTTTATCACATTCCAACTAAGTCGAAATAATACTTTTTTTGGCCCTTTGTGGCACTGTATCTGCCTCCTCCCCTCCCTATCTCAGTGAGTCACAGCACAAAGGAAAGGAAACACTGGAAGAAGTTTGCACACAGTAAGACCTCAGGGTTCTTAACTCTTCCAGGTTCAACAGAGTAACAAAGAGGCAGATGGAAAGTTCTGAAAAACTGCCTGTCCTACCTGTGTTTCTGCTTTTTGCTCAGAAGCAGTTGTGCTACTGAAGCACAGGTCTCTGCTTCTTTCACAGCATCTCGGAGCCTGCGGAAAAGATCGTTCTCTGGGTATTTCCTGTCTTCAGCATCCTCCAACATTACTCTCAGCTCAATCACATCTGTAATTAGAGCACATAATTTATATGCAAAAAAAAAAAAAAAAGATATTTTAGACTGAAGCAATCTAAAGGAACCTTTAATCAAGGTTCCAACAGGGTAGTTCAATTTGAAATGCACATTAACTTGCATTAGCTCATTTCTTTTTTCCAAAACACAAAACACAGCATTTCTCTCATTAAATGAGAGCACAGAACACATGGAGTTTCAGGACATCCTATTAAGGATGACAGAAGTCTGACCTTTCTTGTGGTTGAGATTCGCAGACAGAGCCTCTGTAACTCTACTGACCCAAGTGTCGTAAGACTGCGCTCTAACTTTCACTCCATACAACAAAGAAGGAAGGTCTTCTAGTGGATAGCGGTACCTGAAGGTATGGAAAGAAAAGACAGAAAAAGTATTAATGCCCACAAGAAAGCCAGGATATTGATAATATTGAGTTTTTCCAGCTACAGCGAGGCCAGAAAAACAGAACATGTACACCATGTTTGCCTGGGAACCAAGAAACAAAGAGGATAAAAATGCTCCTTAAATACAGGAGGAAAAAACTGTGACCAAATGTATTTGGCCACTGGTCTACAGCAAACTATTAGATATGGAAGAAAAGCAGGGAGAAAAAAACTCCTGTCTACCTTAGACACTTCTTCTGCATGGGACAGGCACATAAATCAGAGGGATGGTATAAGCACACCAGGCGCTCGGGATTGCAGGAACACGTCAGAGCTGACAAGAAGCACGTGGTTCTGCACGCTGTGCACTGACGTTCATCATCTGGAACCAGTTCAAACACCTCTTCTTCAGACATCAACACTCCCTGACAAAAAGAATTAGCCACTTGCTCAAAAATTCTAATGCAAGCAGGAGGAGGGGGAAGCAAAAGTTCTTTTGCAAGCAAAGGGTTGTCTCTTATTACCCACCATCTGTACAACAGACTCCCTCAGCCGTGTCTCTTCCTCTATCAACAGAGTCATCTCCTTGCAGACCATGGCAGCCAGCCCTACATCCAAGCACTCTGGATCTGCAGCCATCTTGAAGATCAGCTCTTCGTGGGAGAAAACACAGTGACGTCCCAGCCTTCGGTAGTGACTCACACACTGACGTCCAATGGGGAGCTACAGAAAACCACATCATCATTCAGGGGAAAAAAAAAATCATCTCTTAGCTCCGATTTTCCTTCCTTTGACAAAAACTGGGAAAAGACTGAGACTAAGAGTTGTATTTGATGGGACAGAGCCAATTATAACAACCTTAAATCATGTTACAGATGAGGACAAAGAGTACCAATGCTGGGGTGGGGCATCTTCCATAACTTTTTGTACCTAACTTACAGACAAAAGTTTAAGACTTGTCCTAAGCTCTTTTTACTTCCAGTGGCAAGAAACTGGCACCAAAGAGAAGTCATCTGGTCTATGCTAAGGTGAATACATTGCCCTCTGGATATCACAATGCTTGGACATAGACATTTAACATAAGATTCCTAGAGTAACCAAAACTGGTATCACTCATTTTGTGCCTTTTAAACCAAAAAGATGCTAAATTAATTTGCCACACGTATTTCTGGTTACATAAGCAAAGAAAATTTCACATGGTTGGTGCAAATTAAGCAGTTTTTCACATGGACTACACACATACTACATCACGAGCATCAGAAAAAAAACCAGCACTGACACACTGCCAGTCCTGCAGACAATTTTTCTGATAAGTGAATACAAGTCTTTGAAAAAGGGCTAAAATATCCATTTGTAGTTTATAAAAAGAAGCTAGAGATAAACAAGAGATGACATCATAACTTCCAACTGTTAACACTGGATAGTAACAGAACGCTCCTTTGACAATTTCCTGAACAATCCACGTGAGCTATGCACTGATGTGGCACAGCTGTTAGAGCAGCACTAATATGATTAAAAGGCACAATGAGCTGGCCCAAAGGAGGAACAAAGACTGTTCTAAGCCTATCTCCAACATTCAAATGACAACAGCACTTCAAAACAGGACATGAACCTATATCAAATTCAGAAAGTGGCATCACAGAAATACTAGCCTAAGGTACTGTGAGATGCCACTTTTTGGTTAATCAGTAATTAAAAAGGAAGAACATATGCCAAAGTTTCAGTTTGAAGCTGCCTAAAATTATATGCTCACCAAAATTACTTTGCATACTGGAAACTCCCCTCAGTTTCTAACTGCTGTCCCAAGAACTATAAACATAAAATACACTCTTTAACTGAAAAGACTACCCAGGTAATTAAGTTACTAACACACCACTTGCAGAGGTCACATAGCAAATATATACAAAAGAACAGACCCAGTCAGCAGTGCAGAAGTTCACAGCTTCGGCAAAGTTATATCCCTGGTTAAATCCAGAGTGATAGGCACGAGGAAAGGTCACAACAAACTCGCCAGCACACTGATTGGTCCTGAAAACCTAAACAAGGGAGGATAAAGGACAGAAAAAATATGTAACCTGCAACAGTTTAAGACACAAAAGTACAAGATGTTTGAACGCTGTTACAGTGTACAAGGCTTAGCCTGGTACCAAGGCCAAGCTGTCTGTCAAAACCTCCACCAGTGAGATACTTCTTACGTCATGGAGGAAGGCATTGCCCAGGCTATAGCCGGAACCAAGGAGATGCCAAACCAGGAGCTTCTGAATGAACCCTTGAGAAAAGGAAGTCCCCAGAAATAAAACTCACATTCTGCTGTTCTTCACTGCCAAGGGCTCATGTCATGCTTTCTTCTCCCGGCCACCCCTCCCCCACACTACAGAACATCACTTCCTGTACCCATGGAACACTCCAGGCAATGCAGCTATCCCCAGAGTGGTAAGGATTGTTTCTGCCTTTTTAACAGGAATATTCAATTTACAGCCTTATTCAAAAAAAGCTGAATTTATAAGCCAACAGTTGAAAATTGTCTTTATGAATCCCAAAAGGGATGTTTCTCTTTCATCATTTAATCCATTGTACTACAAACTGCAAAAACTTCTGGAAAAACGTTCATGGTTTGCTTTGCTGGGGTATTTGCCAGGGAAACAATTAATCCTAAGACAAAAGCAAATGATAGTGACTGCTGCTTAGAGGTCTGCAGTCAATTATGTTTGGTCAGAAAAACATTTTGTAATGCTGAGATTTCTACTGAACATAACACAAGTATTTTACTGTCAAAAGCTTTTAAAGGCATTTCAGACAAACTCGCTATTACACAAGGGAAGGGATTTTTTTGATGAAAAATTAAGTGTAATACACAGCATACGTTTCTTCTGGAAGGTATTTTAGGAAGCTTGGCAGACTCACTTCTGCTATGAGAATTTAAATTTCCTGGTTAGTCTAGGAAAGAGTTAAAAAACACCCTATAAGTAATTAATATACAAATGACCACAATAAAGATTCTTCAGAGTCATGCCAAACCATTGTTATACAAATCTGGCAGAGAGTAAAAAAAAAGAGAGCACATAGAAGTACTTATGTAAAAAATGCTCGTGTGCTACTCACTGGTACACCATGTTCCATCAGCACATTGGGGTTCATAATAGTGACCAGCTGATGCAGAAGATCAGGCTGGGATTCAAACAGCTCAGGAGCCAATTCCTTCATCACATCTTCCAGCTGCTCTGCTGCATGGGAGGGCACACCATACCACGTCTTTGGCTCTCCCCTACCAAAACACAAGCACAGGAATGAGCACAAGTGACAGGGAACTGATGGTGCCACCCAGCTGCACGGCACACCTCACAGCCAGCAGCACTGTCCTCAGGAGCCACTTCACATCTCGATTAAAAATATCTCTTCAGTCAACAAATATCTTCTTCAGGAGGTACCATCCTCATCTGAAAAATAAGTTACACTCCAACACACCTCTCAACATCCCTGACAGTAGATTAGCCTTGACAAGCCTAACGTGGAATATAACTGTCACTTACCATGTTCCGAAGGGTCAAGATGGGCATTATTTTCCTTCAGGAAGAAGGAATTAGGTTTAATAAACAAAACCTCGGCTGTCACAGCTACTGTTTAAGAGACCTCATGGTACTCCTCCATTCAATTAGGCTTGGAGCAGTCATATTCCTAAAACCATCAGAACAGTGTACCAGCCAGTGCGGTAAAATACATGCAATCTAATATCCATAACTAATTACTAGAAGCCTGTGATCCACTGGCCTATTAAGATGAAAAAATGCCAAATAACATGGATTAGCTAAGTACAAGGGAACAAAAAGATTAGCAAGGCCAAAACTAAACAAGTAATTACTCAAGCACTTTTCCAGTCCTTTCTTAACCAAAACAAACTGTCACAACCTAGCACATACAGTGCTGAGATTCATTTCTAAAATCCATTTTACTAAGTACAAGTAGCAGTGTGCCGAGGTTTACAGAGCACGATGTCCATGTGTTATCCCAGAATCCGGAGCAGCATTCCCGGTGATTCCGGCGGCTGCGGCGCCCCCTGCCGGCAGCACCCGGCCCGCACACTGCCACAGACACGCCGAACAGCGCGCCAGGACAAGAACTCAACTGGGAACAATTTCAGCGCCCTTCCCAAGCCTGCGGATCACACCTTGCTAGCAAATATGCTTCTTCAAAGCTGTGCAGTTACGGTTTGAAGGCCAGCAGCTCATCTCTCCCAGATGTCCAGCAAATTTCCCTAGAGCAAACTTTCTAAAGTTTCCCACAGCTCCCCCTGTCCTCCACTCCCTGTGACAGTGTTTGATGAACTGGGAAGACTGCAATGCCCATAGTTAATCTGTCATGTGTCTTCTATTCAAACACAAAAGCTGAACACCACAACACTTCCAGGACTGTTCCAAAAGGCAGAATTACTTCCACATTTCTCTTTATGAGGAGTGTTTCTGTGTATATGTGGCTCTGCAGCTGAACAGTCAGCTCTGATGCCTCTACAAGCCATGAGACAGCAGACTCCACTTCCAGCACAGACACATTCCAACTTTAAATCATAAGGCAAGGAACCAGTGAACTCTTAACTCAGTTCTAAACAAAAAAGCTTTCTTAAAAGAAATAGCACCCTGTAAAGCACAATTTTATGGTGACACTGGAATGTTGGGCACACAAGAATATTTCATCAGTTCATGAAAAGCACTAACATGCTTAAAAAAGTATCTGTATTCACTTTCAATCAGCCACTGAGAATACAGACCACTCACCACATTTAGCTTTTCATTTACAAATGTCCTCAGTGTGCAGAAGCACTTTGAAGTAGAACTACAAATTTCCTAAAGCAAACAGGGCAGTGTAAGGAAGATGCATAAAGGACAGCCCATACCAATGTAGGTAGTTGATGGAATAGCTCCAGTGGTCCTCAATATGCCAGCAAAAGGAGGAGAAGCACATCCCTACATACAGCCAGGGCACCTTCATGCCAGAGATGTCTGCATTGATGTGAGCAAGGACTGACTGTTCGAGAATGGGCATGTTGTTCAAGTTCCAACCAGAGAGAGCATAATCCTGCCAAAAGGAGAAAATTTGAACAAATCAGAACATAAGGACACCAAGTCTAGAAAAGGAAAGTAAGAATGAAAACATCAGCCTATCCATTTCTATAGTAGATAATGGGATATTTCCTGCAACAATGAATACCAAAACCAGAAATAATTCCTTAAATACCTTAGTCATCAAATAATCACACTAAGATTTTAATACCAGTCCTAGTATTTCAACATGGAGCCCATCTTCTTTGGATCAAGGCTTATATTAGGTTTTGATTTCTTCCCCATCACAAGACTGCAGGTTTCATGCTTTTCTGGTGGAACAAAATACCCACACCAGCAGAAGAACTATAGATAGAAGTCTTGAATAATACAGGACAACTTTAAATTGTAAACAAGGCAGTCAATCTCATGTTATTATTTCAGCTTTTTAAACACCCATTTTACCTGCACTTTATATTGATCTGCTTTATACATTACTTTAGAATGTTTTCTCAAGGGAAGAAATTCCTACACACTCATTTTTGAGAGCATCACCTGTTAAGCACTCTCATCTTTACTTTCAAATACACACAATTTGTTCAAGAATTATAACCCAGACGACCTTAAAAGCCCACTACAGTGCTTTAGCATTAATCCACTTTCCACTTTTACAAAAGCTGTAAGCACAGATTGACTGGAATTTTAGATATATCCTCTAGCTGCTGAAAGGACTGGTCAGACCGTCAGCCCAGCCAAACATTGCTGCTGTTTCCTTTGCTCTGACACTACAAAGACATTGCAGTGAGCCAGTACACTTAAGTGATCTGGTTAAGAAATTTAAGTGACTGCCTCCACACAAATAAATAAACAATCAGTGCTGACTCACTAAGGAGCAACACAGTCACAGCATAGCCAACAAAGGTACACACCAAAGATGCAGGAATGGGTGGAAGACAACAGTGAGCAGGATTACCTCTTTCAGTGAGCAGTATAAATTGATTAGGGGCTGTGTAACCAGGAAACCACACCTTTACTATGCCAGAATTTAAGCACACAAGCAGCAAGGAAATTGCTTTGCTACAGTAAGGTCTGAGAGAAAACAGGTAATATACTTAAATGTTCTTTATAAATTTTTTTATAATTGAATGCTGTATCTACATCTTTTCATTCTTACAGTATGCACAGAGAAGCAAGTTTGTTTCCCCCAATAAGAACCTCCTAAAGAGGACAGAATCATGTTTCTGTAGCTAACTCTATAATGAAAAGGTTTGGAAGAAGAAAGAAAAAATAAAATTAAAGAGTCTCCTCATACTCAGACAAACTGCAAAAACTTGCACATCTCTGCCTGCTAAGATGAAGTGATAGAAAACAGGTGTGACCTCAATCACGAAACAGACCTTGGTTATCAGCAACCAGATCTGTAAAAGAACCTCAAATATCAGATTAATGCCCTGCTCAAAAGGAATGTTAAGTATGTGCAAAAGCCTGAAACAATTTCTTCATGAAAAAAAATCCACAGATTTCTGACCTAAATTCTTAATGTGAAATCTTATGCAGGGCAAAGAATGGGGTCAGTTTGCATATCCTGTTCCCCACCTCCTCCTCTGGCATCAGCTTTCTTCGGCCATCCTTCACTGGGAAGCCACTCCCAAAGTCCTTGGATGAGATATCAGCCCCATACTCCACAATAACATCTTCTTCTATGCTGCTCACTAACCGCCAGAATTCTTTCTCTACCAGCTCAGTGGGAACCATCTGAAAGCAGAAGAGATGTTATGGTACATGCAGGTAACAAAAATTATTATTCAAGCAATAAATCACTATTAACTCCCCCTGAATTTTCATACACCAAGGTCACTCCCCCCCTCCCCTCCATCTCTTCATAGTCATAGTTTGGTCTGTATTCCTCTGTAGCAGCTGGAATGTTTCAGGAATACTACATCATGAGGGAAGGAATAAACAAAAAAAGATGGAATCACCAGAAGTACAGCAAAAAAAAAAAGGGGGAAGAGGAGACAGCCAACAGAAAAGCAGCAAAGAGAACAAACCAGCATGCAAATTCCAAACTATTTCAGAGGATAATTACCAGGATTTCTAAACAACAGTAAGGAAATTCAGATATAAAATTGTGTTCAGGAGTTTGATCTTTATATAACTCATCATTACTCTTACTTATATGTATTTATTTATGAAGCTTATTCTTAAAATAAGCTTTGTTCCATGTCCCAAAGCTGCATCATAAATTGGAGTCCTTAAAAGGTAGAGGCTTTACCATGAATGTCCATAAATTACCAAAGAACCATGAGAGGAGGAAGACCTTGGTGCTGCATGCAGTCCACAGGATAGTGGAACTGTGCCAAAGCAGAAATGCTACTTTTAAAAATGCTGCTGTGATGCTGAATTTAAAAAAAAATAAAACCCCCAAACCCCTGTGATTATCAGACAGATTCGGTCTATTGACTTGTCTACAAGAAAATAAGAGGAAAGAAAACAGATTTATCCCCTGGACAAACTAAACCAAGACAAAAGGCACAGGAAGGGCAGGAGAAGGGCCCCTTTGCCAATAAGATCAAGATACTTAGTTCAGTTTATCAAAAAGGGTAAGAACTTTAACTAGAGTATGCCCAACACAGTAAGCTCTAACAAGCAATAAAGCTGTCTGTCCATTGCAGGAAAAAGGTGAAATGAAGCTGAAATGAGACCAGATGCCAGCAACCTAAATAATTTGTTTACATGTTTGATGCTTATGGTGCTTCTTTAAATAAGGCTAAGATGTCTTAGCAAAAGTCCAGGATCAGCTGAAACCTCTTCATTTTCCCTTACAAGGAATCCCAACAAAAGCTGAAACTCACATGGACCGGCATGTTGAAATAATCAGACTTGAAGTTATCAGCCATTTCACCAAAGCTCTGGAGAGTATATTCCCTGACAGCTTGCTCAAATCCAAAGGCCTCACGGGGTTTGTTGCATTCCTAGGAGACAGAATACAGAATCATTGTTCCCTGCAGCAGACTCTGACACAGTTACATTTTTAGCAAAAAGCCCTAGTGTCCATCTGAGCCCTTAGCCAGCACAATAAGCTGCCAGTTTTGAGGCTTTTCCAGCCGAGGCAGCCACACAACAACGGAAACACGGCAGAATTAACAGCACAGCAGCTAATCTAACACTGGAGCCCCAGTGCTCCATACTTCTGCTTTCCTGTCCAAAGCTACATTTCATCAGCTACCACTGCCAGCCACTGAGCAAGACTGTGCACAAGATGCCTAGGCAGCCACAGGACATTTCTGTAGACACTGGATTCAAGCACCTGCAGAAGAACTGCACAGGAACAAACCCCCCAAGTGTTTCAGTCTTATCAAGCCAGCAAATCATCAATAGATTTGACACTGTGAAAATATGGAAGAGGGAAGAGTAAAAAGGAAATCAGAACAGGACAACACAGCCATCAACAGACATGGCCCATCTGACAGAAAACGTCCAAGTCTTTGACTGTTCTATCCTCATTCAGCCTGAAAATGCAAAAAATACTAGTGGGCATTTCAGCTCCTCTCCCCATTCATTTCTAACGTGTCCTTCTCAGCTCCTTTGGAACTGACACCATGTTTACATATACAAGACATTCTGGAACAAAAGGATGATGTAAAACTATCTCATAGGCAGCTTTTCAGTCAAAGAAACAGGACTGGAAGAGAATTCATCACTAGTTTCTCTTTTTTTCAAGAGGAACTATCCTTAGACTATTCCCAACCTGTATCAAAGTGGTTCTTAAATAGAGCCTGCAATAGAGAATCTACAACATCTGTGAACACAGTCAAATGATGTTGACCTAAATACATATAAAGAGCCCTTACCCTATTCTTCCCAGCTTCTGTTCCAGCACCCTGCTGTAAAATTACATTAAGCGTCTGTGCACAATTAAAATCCAAAGTAAAAACTGAGGCAAAAAGTACTAGTGAATACTTCAAACATCTTTCTGCTGTTACTTGTTTACTCTCCAGTACATATTACAGCCACGTGTTTTCTCCTCCTACCTCTTACTTTCAATGGATTTGTAAAATTTTTTCAAGTATTTTCTGTATCATTTTCTTGTAAAAACTTACTCAGCACCTCATCTCTCCTGGGTTTGTCCTCGCCCGTATATTTTTCTTTGGTAACAATCTATCCCTCTTTTTACTAGCAATAATGAACTTCTTTGAGTTTCCACATTCTTAAACTGTTGCAGCCACTCTATTTACTACTATAGTCTCTATATTAACATCGCTGCAGCTTGCTAATACTTTATGGCTTTTTTGAAGAGGAAATAAAGAACTAAGTTAATCGACTCTTTGAGCAGCAGCACAAAGGGGAAGTTTCATCCTTTCCCTTGCCCGTAGCTATGAAATTCCACCTCTCTTTAAGCAGCGTTTGCCTGAGTTCATCTGACAACCTCATCTCGCAGTGAAGGGTTAGAGCAGTGAGCTGATCCATATCTTGTGCTTGCACAACTCTCCAAGCACTAACACAAAGGAACCAGCAGAGCAGACACTGCAGAAGGGCACAGGGGGAAATGCGTGTATGAACATGTGTGCACAACTGCTCCTTTAGGAAAAAAACACAGCTTGAGGAGTGACAGCCACTCTCCTAATTAGAGAGTAACAAACAGTAAGCCTCTTCCTCTGAATCCTGTACCTACCAACTTTCTGAGCTTGCAAAACTTGTTTCCTTAAGACAAATACCAAGCCAATCAAGCGATGTTTGCTGTTGATCATCTCTTGGAACTGGGCAGCTCTTTCTTGAGTAATGAAATTCAACTAGCTTCCACTTTCAGAGCCTGAGCAATTCCTTTTTTAGACTAAACCAAATCTAGAATAGCTACAACAAAATTTTAAACTGGTTCTTTCACTTTCTGCTACAAGGTATTCTGAACAATGCTATAATGACTTTCTATTAATCAAAGCTCCTTGTTATGCCTAAATTTCATACTTTATTTACTTCATAGTTTACAAAATATGTCATCATTATGTGGAAACATCCATTATAACCCTACTTCTCACCCTAATTTCCCACTTCCAGATTATCAAATTGAGTTTCAGCTCTTAACATACCAAGGTCAAAGTTTTAGCTGTCACATGGCCATGTAATAAAGAAAGGTTATGCCCAAGCTCTAGAAAGGATGTTTTCTCTTTCCTTATGGCTCATCAACCAAGATTCATGGCTCATTTTGCCAATATCCCAAAACAAGCTGTGCATTCTACACAGATAGATTGCTGAACTGCTCTTCTTCTGATCTTCCAGGTACACATGCAAAGCTTCAGCAGTCCTTGAACTGTACCTCAGCAACACACTTTGGGCACCTCCAGTCACCCTTGGGTACATCAGGAAGAGGAGGAATCAGGCAGAAGGTGTGATAACTGTCATCACATCCATCACACAGTAGCAGTTTGTCCTCGTTATTTCCTCTACCACAAAATAAGCAGACATAGAGATCAACCTGTGGGGGGGGAAAAAAAAGAAAAAAGTCGCAAGAAGTTTCTCATCCAGAGCCTGGCTTACTTAAACTAAGGGATAAAGGATTATATCCTCCAGTCCAATACATGAGCATCAACAGTCTCCTCTGGTTTTTGAGAAGCATTGATAATGACAGCTTATGTTTCATTCCCAAAGCAGCACTGTGTGAGGGCAGGGGGATTTCGGGTGCTGCAAAACAACTACCCAGTTCAATTAGACTATCTTTTGCTATCTAACTCAAGCAGCATCTCACTCATGTTATTCTAAGGCAAAAGAGTAGGTTACAGTTTTTAGAACTACCTCTCTTCAGACCTCTTATCATGGAAAACAACTTAAACTAAATCTCCACAAAGATTGCATGGCTAAGGAAAATCTCAAAAACGTCTTTCAGAAATACACACATCATCACTTGCAACAGTACAGTGGTATCTTTGCAATGAAAAGGAGATAACAAAATCCACAAACCTACAGATTTCAATTTAAAAAATTCACGAGGAAGCAAAGGAAACAACATGTAAAGGTACCAACATCTTTCTCCTTTTTTCCAAAGCAAAGGATAAAAACTCCAAATGATGAGAAGTATTAATCCCAACACAATAGCAAACAATTTTTGGAAGTTGTTCAAGGTAGTCTCTCAACAAGAACAACACTGACTGGGAGACATTCTCTGGGGCCAGACAGAAAACCATATGAAGATGTTTCAATCTTTCTTTGCTGTTGCTTTCTCTATTGTGCAAAGAACTTTAATAAATGTAAACATTTAATATAATACTGAAGAACTGTAACAATCTAAATAAAAAAACCAAATTGGGTATTACTTTATAATAGCTAAAAAATTACCTTATGTATGAATTTTTACTAACAGCATTAACTTCATGAATGACACTTGCTCCAAATTCTGCTACTATTCCTACCAGCCCCTGGCAACTCAGGCTGTGTGTATTTCCTTCATACAGCTCAAAGTAACACCAGAAGAGGTGGGGCTGCGTTTGGTGGGGTCTGTTAATTTAATCAAGATGTCACAGAAACGTGCATTTCAGCTGATTAGGCTCAGGTGGATTAAATAGTTAATGACAAGCCCATCTTGAGTTACAGTAGCCTAGTTAAGCATGCAACCTCCTAGCTATGCAATAACATACTGCTTAAGGACACTGCTCAGGTTTCTTAAGAAACTATTCTAAAAAGTAATGCAGTTCTACTCAGAGACATATCATTCTCCCCTTTAAAAAAAAAAAAATATCCATGCACGCATCCTCATGGAATATCATGTCTGTCCAAACCACCAAGCCAGCTGCTTTTGTTGCCTCAGCAGGCACTTTCAGGTTCTCTTCCCAAAACTTAACAACGCATGAAAATGGCAATCCTAAGTGTTTTATGGCACTCACTAGCTACCTCTCACCGGTAATACCTTCTTTTCTCTAAACCCCTGTTAACATATGCAACCTCTATGTTAGCATAAGTGATGATTTGGCAGATAAAAAACTGCACTGAAATAGATATTCACAACAAGCAGACTTGTGATTGTGCAATAACCACAAAAAAATCCTGCTAGCTGTGTAATAAAACACTGTAAGATTATGATGATATATAACTACATGCATCAAGGGCAGGGGAGGAGATAAAAAGGTGTATTTTATCTCCCAGTTAGTAATTCACCAAAGAAAATCAATTTCATAGTTAGCACTTTACAAAAAGATAAATAAATGATGGAGAAATATACACAAAACTGGGAGGGTAGGCTTTTTTCACGATTTGTATTAGGTTTGTTGCTTATTTTCTAGAACAACTTGCCCCTCAGTGAGTCCCTACCATGTAATACACCATCCTCTCCTACCACGGGGTGGATCTAGGTCAGCTGCTTGACAGGTCCTACGAGCAGCTGACGCAGTTGTACAGCACATGACAGCAGCGGCGCCTGAACCGGGCCCGCCGCGCAAGCAGCACTCACTGCCCAAGCACCTGCGCAAGGCCAAGGAGGAGGCACGGCCCATGGAGAAGCCAAGGTGGTGAAGACCCCCCTGAGGGACACAATAACCCAGATGGAATCACCACACTTTTCAAACAATGGGATTCACCGGATGGGCAGTGTGTTTTGTAAAAGGGATTATGGGAATTTTGGTTATTGTCATTGTAGTCCTACTTACGTTTTCGTGTTTGATCAAATGTTTTAACAAGTCAATCGGAGAGGCCTTTTTAATAGCCAAAGAAAGGGGAGTTGTGGAGGCCAGTAGGCCTGTTGAGGGGCTTAGAGAGGTTGAGCCCTGGAAGGGCACCCCTAGAGGCTGGCCTCGCCTATTGACTTGTTGCAGACCATTAAGTGTCCGTTATCTCAGTTATACCCCCCCCTCCGTGTGCCTTACATGGCCATGTTCTGAACTCTGCAACCCCACTGGTTGATAGTCTGCTGGCCATTGTAACCCCCCAGTTTGCCATACAAGGCTATGTTCTAGCAAGTTCTCCGTTCTCTGAGTGCCTATTGGTTCGTTCCCCTGCTACTCTCAACTACTCTCCCCATTGGTGTATGTACTTCCCCTCCCGCCTACCCCTCCTGCTAATTGGTTCCCACTGTTGAGCTCCACCTCCTCCAGACTCATACTTGAACCCTGGACCCTCCACCCTCTGCATCTTTTGTCCCTGGACCCTTCAGCACACAGGAATAAACTGCCATTGGACACCCACACAGAAGATCCCTCCTGCCTCCGTTGTTCTTTATTACAACATCTTGCTGCGTGTGTGAGTGGTGTGTGCCTCCGCCCAACTGGAGCACCTTCCCCCTGGAAGACGCTTGCAGAAGGTTGTGGTGTTGAGCTGCCCCAGCTGCACCGCAACAGCAGGGGAGGAGATAAAAAGGTGTATTTTATCTCCCAGTTAGTAATTCACCCAAGAAAATTAATTTCATAGTTAGCATTTCACAAAAAGATAAAGAAATTATGGAGAAATATACACAAAACTACACCACAGTATTTTTCAGCCCGAAGTCGTATGAGGTAAATGCATCACCAGTGCATTTAGGACTGCTTTCCTTATTCAAGTATTAAAAAAAGAGTGCAACCAAATAGTACTAAGTCACAGAATTCCAAAATATTAGAGCTACAGCAATACAGTTGCAAAACAACAGTTTTGTTGTTACAGCATTTTCATTTTCTCTTATAAATACAGGTTAAATGAAAAGAGTAAGCAAATAAAAGCTCTCCATAAAAAAAACCCCAAGAGACTAGACAAAGTATTTTTAAATTAAAGCATAGTTAAAATTATCAAATTTACATGGCCTAGGAAAACCATACACTCAGAAGTAGTAACACAATTGAAAAAATTCAAGTCACACAAATCCTAACTTATCTGCAATGGCACAGCAACCTCGTTTTTAAACACCCAACTTCTCCCAATTTTCTCCCATATAAAAATGTGATTACTGGAGTCTTTAGGTTACCTTAGCCTTCCATGGCTGAAATTTAAGACAAGCTTTTGTAAGTGTTCTCAGGCTAAAAGAAAAAAAGGAACAGCTGAATTCTAAGTGAACAGTCTAATTCTTTAGATAATAAAAGGATGGATCTTCGTTCAATGGTTGCACACACACATTAAATTACGACACTTTAGGAAGTCAAAAGCTATGAAAGACATTAAGAACAACTGTACATTGCTCTTCCATGGTCAAACATCAGAGAACTAAACGTTTATTTTTCCTATTCAAATTCAAAACAGAAAAGACAAAATATGGAATTGCTAAAAACGAACTCCTGAAGTAGTGGCGCACCTCAGATTCTCTTCTAAGGAAAAGAAGCAGTATTATAGCTGTTCTAAGGGGAGCTCAAACAAAAACTGAACTACTGAAGGCATTCAAGCATGTGACAAGTTTGATCAGCAAAAAGCTTCACATTGCAACAGCCTTCCTGTGCAAAAGATTAAAACAAAAGCCTAGAGCACATACTGTTTCTCAAAATACTGCTCTTTCTACCCATAAATCTGCTGCAGCATGCATTCATTTATCTGTCTGGAGGAGTGGGGGTGCTTTTAGGGGAAAAACCTTAGTAAAAGAACCAAGTGCTTTCAATCAGAAATCACAGCGAAGGCAGCACACTTACGAAGTTGACAGAAACAGTTCCTTTGCGCTGCCTCATCTGCATTCCAAACGCTTCTGATCTGGTTCCCTTGCGCCTTCGCATCATCTCATCTGGAAGTAAAATGCTATTAATATCACATCAAGATAGACTTGCAAAAACACCACAGATACCCAGCCTGGTACCCTGTCTTTCAGATCAGAAATTATTTCACAGTCCAAAGAAAGCAAAAATGTCATGTTATACCTGGCCAATCTAAAATCAACAGGGATTAGGAAAAACATCTTTTGCTTATCCTCACAGGTAATCCCAATGGCCTCATGAAAACCAGTGAACTACACTCCTGAATTGTGCACTTTGCTGGCAGGATCATTTTCAATACTTTTAAATCCTGCTTTCCCTTTCAGTCACTCAGTTCATGGAACAGCTGCTTAATTGTTATTGTTACTATACAATACATAAAAACCTGAAACTCAGCCAAGTTATATGAAGCACTCTGTAAATATCTTGTGAATGAAACCCTAGAACACTTAGCTTTCTTCTTCCAGTTTTGATTTGCTTTGTTCCTAATACTGTCTCTAGAGACATTCAGGAAGATTTAACAGTCTCACTAGAAAGCAAAGAGCCCAAGATCTAATTACCCTCTTTATCCTTTGCTCCCAATGCCAGTCCCATCATCTTGGGTCCAGCTCCAAAGATCTGCAGCTTCTTTAGTTCAGTGTTTCTACTCATTTCTCCTGTCTCTGCCTAAAAATAAAAACAAGAACACATCAGCACAAACCACCAATATTTCCCCTCCAGGTTTCTTCACAATTTGTCTCTATTCCACTCTCCCAGAATATGTGCTCATCAAAAGCAGCAGACCTGAAAAGATATGATTTTCTGTTCCTAAAGGCAAATAGAATACAAGACAGAATTTTTGTCCGAAATTTCCAAATTATTTTCCATCTAATATTCCAGATCAACTACAAGAAGTCACTTCTACACCAAATAAAAGAACTAGGATTGACATTTTGAAAAAAAATAAGAATGCCAAAGCAACTTTTTCCAAAATCACTATGATTCAGTCAAGTGTCTAGATTTTAATGCAGTTTCAACAGGATTTCCTATATGCTTCCTTGAGTAGAAACATCCACACAACACTAATGAGTTCCAACCAACTCCCTTAAGCTTGGCTGCTTCTGGGCTTATTTGTGATGAAATATTGTGAATACAACTCAGATCACAGCTACTCATGTTGCAAGCTCAAAATCAGAGGTAAAAAAACCCATTTGGTGACAGCTCCATGCCCCTGACAGAGATGTTTCCTGGAGTGTTCTGCTCAAATGAACTTCTTCCTGTTTCCTATTACTGACCTACCTCATTTTCTCACATCACTGCCACTAACCTAGCAATAAAAAAAAGCAAACAGAAGAAAATATTCTACTTTCATCTGCAACACAATCACCTTGGCATTTTTCTTCATGCTGCCTCCTTATACTTTGAAAAACTTCTCTGATGAGGTATAGAAGGCCACTAAATTCTCACTCTTCAAAAACTTCCTCCTGAAATTCACTGATCTTAAAAGATCTGAGCAAGCCTATAAATTTTGAAGGTGGGCATCTAATTTTAAAGAAGTTATTCTTCAGTTAACTTCCTGATGATACTTCATCTGTTATTTTTCAAAGTTAGGGCCTGATATCTCTTGCCTGTCCCTTGGGGTGACATGCCTTCAAAGTTTTTAATCAATTATTAAAAACGCCAAAAAACCTCTTCCAAAACAGTGTTTAACATAAGTTCTAACATATTTGCAATAAACATTAAAAAAAATGTTGTTTTTCTTGCTTCCAGAAGACATTTGAAGATATAGTTTCCAATGCATTATTACTCTAAGGAATTTTTAGTGATATTTAAGAGTCCCTGTTACCACTGAACTGGGTATGCATTATGCTAACAGGCATCTTTCCAACCTAATTACTGCAGATATTCTAATTTTGAATGTTTATATGTTGCTATTAAATTATTTTTACTTTAGATATGACCAACATCGTAAGCCCACTGTGCAAATTTTTCCTCATCAGTTCCTCACTTTTTGGCTAACAAGCCATAAGGAAACACACCCAGAGACTTCCTAGTCCCTCACTTTCCATTTGAGCTCATTAACAACACAACCATTCTCTCAGCTAATAGAACCTGACAGAATCAACCCACATATTTCAGCACAGACATCATTTCAACAACAATCTCCTCAATTTCTCCTACTACTGTGACCTAAGAGAGTTTTCTCAATGAGATATGAAAAGTAAGTTTACTATCATATTTACTGAAAGTAAATCATTAATATGCAGCAACAAAGTTTTACAGCTTAGTTTAGAAACACATTACCTAAATATATTTTCATAACTCCATTGCTCAGACTTACTTGGCTATCACCAAATCTTAGTGGATGAAATCCATTCATGCTCAAGTGGAAAGAGCTACAGTTTTGAAAAACAACAGTTTGCATATTGGAAGAGGAATGTTTTTTAAAAATCAAGATTACTATGTAACCTCATGAACACTGACAGGATATTGATACTTAAAGGTGTGAATACCAAAAGTATTCAGAAGCCCCACTGAGCAGTTTTTCTGCTGTGTCCTTTAAGACAGTAAAAAACCACAAACTCAAAACAGAGTGCATTCCTTACCATTTTCTCAGTGCTAACAATACAGAACTCCAGCTCACTTTTGCATTATATTTTCTCTATGTAAGTGAACAGAACTTGATTAAACTGTGATTCTATTCTTATCCCCTGTTTGTCCTGAAGGATACAGACTGTGTCTTTTACCTTCTCAACTGAAAGTACAACCTAAGGGGCTTTTCTTGTATATGGGCCAACCCCAATAACATGATCCAGTTACACTGGATTCACTCACTATTCTCTCGTCTCACCCCTCATCAACTCTGAAACATTTGCATCCCTACTCCTCCACCCCCAGTGCACAAGACTACAATGGTTACAACTAATAACCAAAATATTTACATGTTTGGGGCATTTGTCAGCATCTCCCAGAGTTGTTTCACAGTTATTCCCCTGGAAGGAAATCTTTCAAGCAAAAAACCCCTGAAGCTTATTTTATTGTGTTATTCTGCAATCAACCAAACCAGTAAAGAAACCTGAAAGTAGATATACTACTTAGAATTGTTTTTAAGAACGTTCTCTGGACATTAAGTTAATATCCTTTGAGAAGACAGCACTTTTTGTTCCAGCACTGCATTTCTTTACCAGAAATCACCATGACATAACCTCATTAGACAAATCCCTTGTGAGCTAAAATACACTCTAACAGATCATCTATGAAGGTACACTACCCTTTTCTAAGAAAGTATTCTCCTAAATTTAAGCTTTCCTTAAGGATATTCTCTTTTCCTAATCCGAAGTAATTTACTTTCCATTGTAATTTTCTTTACAAGCCTTTAGGAACTCAGCTGCCTTTCTCCATCTTTTATTTGTGAAAGCTTTCTTCAGAGAAAAGAGAGAATAAAGCATTAAGTTTATTTTCTGAACACAATCTCACACTATCTAATTATACTCTTCCTATTCAGAGACAATGTTTTCAACTGACATTTGATTATAGTATCCAAAGATTCTCAAGCTACTCTTCACAGAGGAGAACACCTACTCCCTATATTTTTTCATTTTTCACAGATTCCAAAAATCCTAAAATTCACTTTTTCAAAGTCTGTCACCCCTTCTACTGCTGAGAATATTTCTTTATTTCAGTAATTTCTGATTACTATATTTATACTTTCTTGTTTCTACATTACTTGCATATTAACTGCTCTCTAAAGATTGTTTAGACAACCTCTGGTCCAATTCCAGGTATGCATTTCAGACAATAAGCAGAGTCCTGTCTGCAATAAAAAGGTGCACTGAAAGCTGGAACAGTATCTCCATGTTCTCACATATTTATTTACACTGCTACCATTTCTGGCTACTGAGGAAAAATCTGTCTCTAAATGCTGCTCCAGGGATGACTGAAGATAGTTATACACAGCCTCCAACAGAGCCAAAACCTACTTCTTCTGTTTGTGCAAGTAGAATGAGTTTTTCCTGTATTCATAAACACATTTCAGCCATTTTAATAACTGTAATGCTTAAAAGATAACTTGGCTATAAGCCTAATAAAAGGCATTTAAATATATATATTTTTTACAGCTGATCTAAATAAAACCATCTTATTTCTGAATTGGAGGCCCTTCAAACAAAGTGAAGCAGCTTTACAGTGCCAGAATCACCAAAGGATCATCTTTTCAACATGGAGAAATGACAAGTACCGTTATCCTACTGAAATCAGCAGGAAAAAAAGATCCCACGGGATGTTAATAAACAGAAACACTTTTACACCATGTGTGAGAAAAAGGACATACTGGCATTTTGCTGTAAGTCACTCAAATGCAAAGAATTCCAAACAGCAAATGACTGCTGCAGTTCACGCAGCATTCTCAGATTTTATGGACAGCTCACTACCACTACTTTGTTTGACAGATCTGGGAAGATCAACAAACCTGGAACTGCTTGTGTGATGCACTGCTACATGGCTATGATAAACAACATCAAGTCAGCTTTAGTAAACTGAGAAAATACACTAAAAAAGACAATTCAGTCTAAATCATCAGAGAAGAAGGTGAAAATTTATAAAGGATACTCAAAGACCTCAGAGATAAGAAAGGTGCATTGAAAAAAAAAAAAGCAGTTAAAGAGCATTTGAAAAAAACTCTGTGGTGCTGGAGCTAAGTCTAGGATGGTATGAAGCAAGTAGGAAGCTAGCTGCATATAAATCCAGCTTTCACCCATGCTGTGCTGATGAGGCAGCAGGGAGCCACCAGACTTCCTGGGAAAAGCCTCAGGACACTGCCTGCAAGGAATATCTCTGTCAAAAGGGAAAGGCCTGATTAAACAGCACAACAGAGCCATCAGGGCAACAGCCCACAATTATTTCTAGTAAGACAGCATTGCAAATGGTGGTGATGCAGTCTGAATTAAGGTTTTCTCAGGGGTATCTCCCAGGATTTAATACCACCTACTAGAATAGCAGAAACTCCTATAACACCAGTAATTCAGAAGGAAGGAAACTGCTTTTCAACAGAGTAACTGTAGAACTCCTATATAGCTCCAGCCATCACTTATCTCCTCAGACAGCTGTTTCACTTCTTCAGAAAAACTGCCTGCCCAGGTTGAGATAGTTAAGTCCCACGTGCAATTCCACAATTAACAATTACCTACGTGTATTTCCACTTATGCCATTAAGAGACATTTTTAAAAAAGGTTCTTAAAAGTCCCAGAAGTTTGCACAAGCAAAAGCTTTAACATCAACTCACACACAGATTCCCGTCTGTCTAGTTTTCAAGACACATTCATTACAAAGGTACTTAGGCCACTTATCAGTAAACAAAAAGCAACTTTTAGAAGTTTTGACACAAATAGTGCATCTGCTGTATCAAACCAGGTCTCAGAGTGACAACCTTCTCTGGATTTTATTTAAATGAAGATCGCATCCCAGTGGTGCTTCTGAGCAGGCTCCCACAGCCAAAGGCTGTTGCACTGGTAGCAGAAGTTAAGTGTTCTCAGTCTGTAAGAGCTGATAAATAGGAGTACCTGGGATTTGACACGCCTGGTTCTCTTCAGCATAACATTCATCCTTGAAGCCTGCTTTGGGGAAGCCTGGGCATCTGAGCTGATGTCCTCAGCCTCCACTTTTTCCTTAAGATCCAAGTTAGACTTTTGGATGCCCTAGAGGAGCAGAGCACAGGAAACTGTGTTGGTCAGGCAGTGCTAATCATTCCACAGCCTGTGAATCATTCTGTTTGCTAAGAAACAGGACAAGTGAAGTCAAACAGCATTACACACACCATTTGGAAAAGAGGCCAATTAATTAATTCACCCTCCAAATAAGAAAACTGAATCCCAACTACCAGGTTATCAAGAGAAAAATAAACATTTCCAATTAAGCATATCATCTTTTGCCTTGTTTTCCTTCCCAACACAGTTGTCTTCAGTCCTATAGAGGAATACCAGAAAACAACTACACAAGGTCATGTTACAACTTCTAGCACTCTTCTGTCACAGATAACAACGAGGGTGATTCTAGCTTTGTTGGCACAGCTGGAGCTTTGAACAGAACTGCCCCCATGTCCTAGTTCCACTCTGTGTGCCCTGGGGGTCCCCTCCTCACAGCACGAAAGATGAGTGTCTCACCATGAGGCTGACCCCAGACTGGAAGAGCTCATAGGGGTATAAGATCCGTTCATAGTGAGACTTGAGCAGTGACCCCGTGCCTTTTCCTGGGAGGTAGCCAAGCCGACTCGCCACTTTAGACCATTTCTTCTCTTTGGTCACTACTTCAAAGCCTCCTTTGTTGGCAACAATCTGAAAGGCATAAATACAAAGTTAAGGGCTTTGAGATGCTCTCACCAGCTTGTGTAAAGCAAGAATCAATTAAACCAACTAAACGTTAATGGGTTCCATGAAAGTGACAGAATCCTGAAATTAGCTTTTGTTTCCTGAAGAACTAGTCCTTTAATAACAATGCACTTACTTATTGTTATTACTTCATATATTTCATGTGATTTCTAATTTACTAGCAAACATAAATTGCATACTGTCCTAGACAGGAGGAGTCCAACAGTTAATGTTTATGATGTGCTGGAAAAAACACACAACCTACCATCAGAACAAACTGAAAAGTTAACTCTCACCAGACTTGTACTCTGACTCAGCTGTAAAACACAAGCCTGGCCAGAAATAAAGCCCATTCTAACAGACCCCAGGCCAAAGGGAGTATTGGAGCTCAGAACTCTCACAAAACCCTAAAGGGAAGAGAGACCACTACAAAAAGAGGAAAAAGTAAATTTACCTTCCAACTCAGTCTAGTTATTACACATGACTTCAATTGGTTTGAGACCAGTAATTCACAAACAGAACTATCAGTGCTTACATCTATATGTATATAGAACAAAAAACAAGACCGTTTGCCTGCAAGCAATGGTCATAACAGCACATGAGTTGCTTCCTCAGAAACACTGGCCACATTTCCACTGCCTCCATTCTTTTTACAGCTTTACTGCCAAGCAACTTAGAACACAAATGGATTATAATTTCATTTATATTATTGTAAGACTAATATAATTTTTACAGCACTGTAGTTTCGCATTGCATTTCTTTACACACGAGACTAAATTTCAAGCCTAATGTTTCACAGGCTGTTAGAAACCTCAAGGCAAAAACATTTTGTTACTGGAGTGAAATATATGGTTTGCTTGTGAGGCTGAGGTAAATTGAGAAGTCTGTGACAGTGACAAGAAAATTTGTCAATTCTGGCTTCGCTTATAATCACAGAGTTACACTTAAAACAATAATATTATTGATGATTATTTTTCCTCATATTTACAGAAAAGTTCTAGAAAAAACCTTTTAATTCCTAAATTTCAACTTATCTTTAAAATTTCCAGGAAAACTTGTTTTCTAAAATTATCTATGCATGAACAACGGCTAAAGAAGCCAGTAACAAAATAAATTAATTCAGAGCTGCAAATCTACAGCCAACTGATATGTTCCAGCTCAAAAAAGTGACCCAGATATTTTCCAGTACCCCACTGATATTCTGCTTATCCCAGTAAGCCACCATAGACACAAAAAGAAAAAAAAAAATACTGAAAGACATTTTATCAGCCCTTCCACACTTTCCAAATATTTGACTTTCTTTAAAACTATAATATAAAAACTCAGGTCTTTACATTTTTACTTACCAAAGAGAAATAAATCTTGATGCGGAATGGAAACTGATGCTCTAACCTAGAAGAACTAGAACTACCAAAACTTCAGTCTTTTCCCTGCAAGAAGAAATCTACCTATTTACATTTATTAGCAGCTAAGTTTATAATGGTACATATATTTTGCCAGTGCAAAACCAAATTCCAACACAGATTTGTGCGCAAACTTTAAAAAGAAGCTTGGTGTGTTCACCAAATGTGACTATAGAAATATTCATTTCCACCCAGCCTTAAGCCATGTCTGTTTTGGAAATTAAAGTAAGTATTCCAGAAGTTGAGATTATAAATTCTCAAAGGTGCACGTTTATAAAAACCTCTGCTGGGAGACAGGAGGGAGAAATGGCAACAATTCATTACAGAATTGTTGGTCAGAGTTGAACTGCACACAGGCATACTGCTGCCTTTCCACAGAACAACTGAAATTCCTGCTGCTCCATCACATGTAAAAAAGGAGAACTAAAAATCAAGTGGTCAGCTGACATCAGGACATTCAAGTTAGACAAGGTAATAAATACCTGCTGTGTGTAATCCAACCAATCCAACCAAAGGTAACTAATTTAATTAGGCTGTGACATGTTTGACATAAACACTCAAATTAGAAATGTTTTTACACTGTATTTTTTCCCACTTATTTAATCTCCAGATTAAGTAAGTGGGAAAAATTACAGATTAGTTACAGATTAGTTCTGTAACACAAGCCCTCCCTGTTGCTTGGCTTCTTCAACTTGAATGAAAAACTAAATCACTGTCTGCTTAAAGCCTACAAATACTTACCTTGCTCAGACCATAGAGATCCAGTATTTTTCTCTCGACCACAGGGATTTTTAAATTGGATCCTTGGAGTTCCCAAAATTTTGCTAACTGATCCAAGAAGTCCAATTTCACTCTTGTCATTGCCTGGAATCAATAAAGGTAGACAATCACATGTTTTCCAAAATAAATGTGACAAAACTTTACAGTCCTGAGAGAAAACAAAGTAACTTTTTATACTGTTTCCATTTTCAATATGCAACTTGGCAGGGGAGGTATTTCTTAGTCATGTAAAAAAAAACCCTAGAAATAGAAGTATTGTTAAAAAGAAAGATCTTTACAAAAAGAAAATTATATATGCTTTTTTCTCTGTATTTAAGACCCTATAAATTCAATTCCTACCAAATAATTTCTCGGTCTGAAAGCAAAATGTATACTTACGAAATAATCAGCATTCCAGGGAGAAACACAAGAACAATTATTAAAATATACATTGGTGGGGACGAGGGGAATTACAAACAGTTTTTATGTATGCCCTAACTACACAAAGGGCCTCTTCCCTGGAGTATTTCTGGAGTACTCAAATCACTTTCCATAAGGAGACCCATTTACAAGCGAAATGACATTCTGGTCTGTGAACAAAGTAAGGCTTTGAGAAATGTTGTAGAAAAAAGCAAAAACCAGGACAGAATGGGATCTCATGATGCTTTCAAGAAAGCTCATATAAGTTTTTAAATCATAAAATTAACCATCTATAATAAGCCTATGAAAAAGCATTTTAAGGCTTAAAAGGCATTATCACAACAGTATGAAGTAACCAGAGGCATCAGAACAGCAGTAAATATTTTAAGAGGAAAAAAAATCATTGCCTGTGGAGCTCTGAGGGCTCAACACTGGCTGCTCTTACTACACACATGATACTTGGAATTAATTTTAGACATTTCCAGTTGAATGTGAAAAACTCCTGTGGTTATTTTGGGTAATAAAATAAAAACCAGATTTTTCTCAAAGACAGGGAAAGTTATTTTATATGAACTCTGCCACTGCTAAGTATAAACACTGATGCAGTCTACGGGTTCCTAAATTATCCCCCATCCAGAAACCTGCCAAGATGCAAATCTCAAGCAGGGAGACCTCTTGGTTTCAGTGCAAACACAAAATGATATCAACAGTGGAAAAGCTCACCTCCAGTTCATTCAGGCGCTGAATTCGTGGAGTGAAACGAAAACTTTGTACTTCACATGCAAATGGAGGCTGCCAGTCCTAAACAGAGACAGAAAGACATTTTATTGCTTCCAGAAACTTGTCTGCAAAATGCACAAAACCAAACACCCTAATAATGCCTGAGTAAACAAGCTTCCAGTAGTAAATTAGCTTCTTAGAACAACTGGGGATATCATTTTCCAATTTTAAGACATTTTTTGTGCTTATACAATGTTCCTCCCACCATATTTTAGTTTGAAGAAAAATCCTCACAGATTTAAAAATGTCAAAGAAAATAAAGTTCAAAGCATCTCTGTATGCATTACCGCATGCTAAGTTTAAATATGAGATACACTCCATAGCTAGCTGGTTATTTATTTACCTTAAAAAAATAAAACATGTATCTTGCACACTGAAAAATCCTCACTGTGAACAGCAAGAAGGACTAAATTAAGCACATTATAACACACCTAACATTTACTCTGCTTGTCTACAGTCATTTCAATAAAGACAAGACCACCAGTCAGGAGCCCAATTCTTTAACAGAAATGGAGGTTTAAATAATGACTTTCTCAGCACCATCATTCAACCACAAGTGCCTCCCAGCCCCATCTCTCAAAACTGTGTTACCACATCAAAACAAGTAATTCAGCTTTTTACCAAAGCTTCAGTTAGATTGTCTACCTGGTAGTGACTGCACCAGAGGCAGGACATGCCATTACAGGTGGACAAGCCATGCTATATGTTTATTTGCTCTGCTACAGCAAATAAAGGCCTTGAGCACAACCTTAAATATTTACGAACTTCTAATAACAGAAAAGAGCAATAAATCAGGCAGGTTAGTATGAAGTGTCTGATTTAGCAATTATTGCAGGTTGCAAATCAACCCAACATGTGCATCCTGTGATACCCTGCAATGCAAACAGCTCAGCAGTCCCAGAGAAACACAAATGCATCCAAATGCCAGGAAAGTTCCAGTTAGCCCCAATGAATAGGATCTGGATCCGTTTCATGTGACCTCTCAACCTCAGCTATTCAGCTTGTTTTAGAAAAGGCAGCCCCTTCGAGGTCAAGTGTTCATCATGCCATTAAACCAACTAAACACATTCCGGGAATCAAAACAGGTCGGGAGAGAAAGAACCATGAAATCGAATCAGCAACCCCCATATCCACATTGCTCTTTTACACGCTTTCTTTTCAGGTTTTTGCCTCTCTCACTGTTATTAACAGCTGCATTTGAAGTTTATTTGTACTTCAATAATTTAGTGATGTAAGTGCCTTTTGCCGAGCTGCCTGATGCTCTCCCTGTGATGATCTGCTTTGCCAGGTCACTGGGCAGGTGACCGTAAGAAACGATCAGGCCATCGAAGAGATTAAGCTGCTGCCTCCTGAAGAGCTGAACACAAAAGGAATTCCCGCACGCGAACAGACTGCCCGTCCTCTTCTTAA
This sequence comes from Picathartes gymnocephalus, assembly GCA_013390045.1. Taxonomy (NCBI): domain Eukaryota; kingdom Metazoa; phylum Chordata; class Aves; order Passeriformes; family Picathartidae; genus Picathartes; species Picathartes gymnocephalus. The sequence goes on from WEKY01059665.1 coordinate 255,740, forward strand.
CAGTGTAAAAGCTGTATAAGCCAATAAGAATACCCTTCCTTCTCCCTCTTCCCTGCCCGGAGCAAACGCCCAGTTTCACCTATAAAGCCTTCCCAGCTTTTACAAGCCGACTGCTGGCATTTTGGAAGTAAAAACAGAGTGAAGTCCCGGGCACCACCATGCACTATTCACTTCTCAGCTACTCCAGAGCAGCCTCTACAAAGCCTTGCTCGGAGGTCAAAGACTATACAGGTTCTTCGGCGTCCCTGGCACGGACACCGCGGCCTATGGAAAGCGACACACGAAACCCCGAGCGCGTACGTAGCGCGGGGGAAGGGCCTGTCCAGCTCTTCACGTCCTCCGCTCGGCTACCGAGGGCCTGGCCGCGCTCAGATCGCCCGGCGCACCCCGGGAACCCCCCGGGCGCAGCCCCCTGAGGCAGGCGGTACCTTGGGGGGCCGGATTTTGCAGATGCCAGTTTTCTCGGCCAGGCCGCGGATGCGGCCGATGAAGCCGAGCGGGTCGCTGAACTCCTCCCAGCTGGGCTCGAACACGGGGCACTCAGGCGGCGGCACGAACTCGGCCGCGTAGCGCGACCCGCCGCCTCCCGCCATGGCCGCAGGGGGAGGGGGGCGCCGGGCAGAGAGGGGCAGCCGGGGGCTCAGGAGCCGGGCCGGGGGCCGAGACGCATCCCCCGGCGGCGCTACCGGGCGGGGCGGCGGGACCGGCTGCCGAGTACCGCTGTCGCTGTCCCGGCCGGGGCCGCTCCCCCGGCCCGAGCCCCACTCCTCGCGTTCCTGCCCGCCGGAAGTGACGCGTATTTCGAACCCTCCCCGGAAGTTTTTGCACGTTGCTTCCCGATCTAAAAAGTAGTTCCTCCGCCACGCTTCTTCTGGCGAGGCGGATTCCCCTCCTGCCGCTCCCGGGGACGCCTCCGCCACAGATTCCAGTGCAAACCCGCCCCGCCTCCCACCCCTCGGGGCACTGCGCGGAGCAGGAGGGAGCTGGGATCCGGGAGGGCGGGGCCGCCGCCGCTTCCGCCGCGGAGGAATGTGCGACGACGGCCAAGGCATTCACTTCCGGTGCCGCGGGGCCGCGTCGCCCATTGTCTGTGCCGGACGTCAGGAGTGCCGGCAGAGGCGACGCCCCCTCCATAAACCGCGCCTCCGACAGCCACGCCCCGTCCCGGGCCCCGCCGCGCCCCTCCGTGCGCTCAGGAGTCTCTGGAAACAAAGGAGTGACAATGTCCCACTGGGGAAAGGACCCGCAGCGACCATCGATCCGACTGATGGCCCTGCACAGGGCACCCCAGCAGTCACACCGTGTGCCCCAAACGCTGCCTGCGCTCTGGTGCTGTGACCGCTGCCCTGGGGATCTGTCCCAGTGCCCAGCCACCCTCTGGGTAAAGAACCTTTTCCTGATACCGAACCTAAACCTCCACTGGCACAGCTTCAGGCCATTCCCTCGGGTCCTGTCACTGGTCACCAAAAAGAAATCTGTATGTTTTTCCTATCCATTGCAACACAGTCTTCCGAAATAAATTCCATGGTTTTTTGTTTGTTTTTTTTTTTAACCACAACTGTGCCTTCGGTGTTTACCAAATGCCACATTTCACTTTATTCTTACTGATTATTCAAGCCTCCATGCTGGTGTTCTATTTCAGCCTCAGAAAAAGTTAATTTCCTCCTCCCGCTACCAGGAGTCTTTACAAGATTAGCTGCACACAGATCAAAACATTTCCCTGCATCACTTCCCTGACAGATTAAAGGGATGTCACCCACATTTAAGTGTGGGAAACACACCTCCAGTGGAAATGGCTAATTTTGACAGAAGTTACCGGTAAGACCAAACTGATCTTATAAAACATTGAGCAAAGTCAGGTTATTGTGTTGTTGCTAAGTAATCTCGCATTTCATAGGGGGTTTCCGACGTGGATACTTGCTACTTTTATGTAAGAGTATATAAGCGTGTGGGAAGCAGATGTTTCCTTACCAGTATCTAGCAATTAGATACTTCTACAAACTCCCTCCACCCTTTTTTTATTTTATTGTTTGGTTGTGTCTCTCTTCTGATGAGCTGTACCAGATTCTTTTGAGGAAATACATGTGTCTTGTATTCCCAACAGCAGAATCACCACATACCCAATTTCTGTGATAAGCAATGATTTAGCCAGGAATACCAGAAGGCAAAATAAAAGCTTTGTTTTGAGAACCAGTCTTTTCGTGCTTTCCCTGTAGACTCTTCAAGGTTGTTTTAGTTTTATGTTAATGTGTTTAGGCTAGTGGAGGTCTCTGGAAGGCAATGCTGGGAATATTGCAGGTTTTCTTAACAGCAAAAACCTAAATATCCCAGATAACCCGAGAGGGCATTTTTCTTATGTGCAAGGGATCCTTTTTGAGAGAGAATTTTAAGCTTTTCTCTATTACCTGCTCTGGTTTTGGGGCTGTTGGCCTTTAAAACACCCGTCCATGTATACCCCATGTCAGTCTTTATTCTTCTCGGTTATCTGGGGGTATTTATCATTTCCCTGAGAGAAGACTTCAGCCCCTTGTACAACATATGCAGCTGCTTTATGAGCAGTGAGGAGAGCACCCAGTCTAACCAGGGGAATCAGAAATACCCTGAGCTGGAAGGGACCAACCAACCGGGGTCATTAGGGCCAGTCCGTAACAGCAGCCTTTCTTCTGGTCTTGGCCAAGAGAAATTATCTACCCTGCTCTTTTATCTATTTCATTAGAAGAATCACAGAATGTTCTGAGTTGGAAGGGATTCACAAGGATCACCAAGTTCAGCTCCTGGCCCTGCACAGCACCATCCCCAACAGTCCCACCACGTGCCTGAGAGTGTTGTCCAAACACTTCTGGAGCTCTGTGCTGTGACCACAGCCCTGGGGAGCTGTTCCAGAGCCCAACGACCCTGTGAGTGAAGAACCTTTCCCTGATACCCAACCTAAAGCTCCCCTGGCACAGCTTCAGGCCATTGCCTCGGGTCCTGTCACTGTCACCGAAGAGAGGATCAGTGCCTGCCCCTCTTCTTCCCCTCACAAGGAAGCTGCAAATTGCGATGAGGAAGAACCTCATAGTTTTGTAGGTAGGAAGCACTTTTTTGTTTGTTTTGGGGTTTTTTTCGTTTTGGTTTGGTTTTTGGGTTTTTTTGTGTTTTGTTTGGGTTTGGTTTTTTTTTTGTCATACAGGTAGTACATGTCTTTAAACAAAGTGTTAAGGAAAAAAAGAACCCTGGCTTATTATGCAGCAAATTGTTTTCTCTCCAGCACACTTAGCAAATTAGGAAATCGTTTGGCATTTAGGACTTCGCATAAATGGTAACACTACTACTAGGTACTACCAGGAATACCTGAGGAGGATGAAGAGGCTAAAAGGCATCGGGATGATCTAAACAACACATTCAGTTCGGCCAGTATTTGAGCCAGCAACTTCTTGCAGCTGCTTCCGAATGCCAAGTCATTTTCAAAGAAAAAGGGGCGTTTTGCATGGCGTGTTTGGCTGGTGTGGATAAGATTGCATTTATTTTGCCCACAGCCCGAGTCGCTGCCCTCACAAAGCCGGGTCAGTAAGTGCAGGCCCTACGTCCCTGCCCGTACCCCGGCCACAGCCGCGCACGCACCATGGCCCAGTCCGGCCGCCCGGGGACTACAACTCCCAGACGCGCCCGCGCGGAGCCGCTGCCGCCTGTGTTGCGAGGGCTGATTGGCGAAGGCAGCCGGTGTCGCATGAAAGCCCCTCTGTGATTGGGCAAGGCGGCAGGGGCGGGGCGTCGCGCCGTTTAAGTGGCGGCGGTGCCGGCATGCCGGTTGCTTGGCCGTTGGGGCCGTGTGGCGGCGGTGGGGCCCCCATCTCGGGACCTCTGTCCCGGGGCTTTTCCAGCGGGGCTCCCGCCACGCACCCCCCTCCGCCCGCCTCCCGGGGTGCCCGGAGCCGCTCTGCCCCTCCCGCGGGGAGCCCGGCGCTCCGCAGGGGCGCGATGAGCGCGGGGGACCGCGCTGTGGGGAGCCCGCGCTGCGCAAGGTAGTGTGTGTGAGGGCTGCCGGGACACCGCGGCTCCCGGGGCCCTTTCCTTACTACCTTGTAGTCTGGTTTGCCGTAGGGCACCTTTTGGTCTGCTCCTGGGCCTGCTGTCCGTCCTTGTTCTTCTATCTCTGTTTCTGCTGCTCTTCGGTTCAGCAGTAAAGCGCTCACCTTGGGCCTGGATTACCTCTTTCCTTCTAGCGTTCTTTCTCTAAGGGTGTTGTTTAAGGCGTTTCTGGTCCTGCAGCAAGTTCCTGCATGAAATACTTAAGACTTTTGCGTATTTAATGCTTTCCTACAGTGCCCAGAGTCTTCATGTATGTGCTCTGGGGCTTTGATCCAAGCAGCTTTGGTGAGTGGCTCCATAAAGGTCACTATTGCTTCAGCGTCACCTACCATCAAAATTCCTGGTTCTCCAGGACCAGATTCTGAACTGCTTTTTCACTGAACAGCTCTTTAGTAAAGAGGCTTCTTAGCTTCTGTTATTCATAGTATCGTTTACAAGAAAAAGTTTGTGATATCAGTATGAAAAGAACAGTTTCTAAGGTTTTTTTTTAACTCTGTGGCTCTATTTGCAAGTTTGGTGCTTGTTTGAGCAGATTAAATGTTTGAATGCACTAAATATTGTTTTGAGGAAAAATATAGTGGGTAATTATACACATCTTTTGATTTGATTTACATAACATTGACTTGCTTTCCATGTAGCTCTTCATCATAAGAGTCAAGAACTTGGCAGCTTCTATTTCAGTGTCGAGGGTGAATAAGCTATGTGGATAAGAACACCAAGTACACCAGAAAGGAAAGCACATAGATTCCTAGACCTACACCTTAAATTATAATGGCTGGTGCATCAGCTAGCCTAAATTATCATTTTTATTTGATGGTCTGTCTTTTGAAAGTGTTTTTTTCTCTGGGTATCAGATAGTGACTGTCACAGGTTATTTTCCTGTTTATTTCACAGTGGCTGCTGCTTCTAATTGAACAACAATGGGCTTTTTATCCCCTGAGGTCTCTCCTTCTATTCTTTTTCTCCTCTTTTCATAGTCATCCTCCCCAAATAACATATGATGCTTTGCTTCCATAGCATTTATTTTTATCTTTTTGATCGGTTGGGCTCCTCTCTGCAGTCCAATACAGCTGCAAGCTGTTCTTTATCTGAGTTCTTGGTTCTCCTAAATGCCATGATCTCCTGTTAATACCCAGGGAATAGTCAAACTCATCTGTTTAAAAATTTAAAATCTTTTTTAGCTACTTTAGCAAGTGCTTCAATTTTCTTGTCTGAAGCTGCCGTGTCAGTAGAGACTGTTTATGTCCAGGCTGCCAACCTCATCCAGATCCGCTGAGTCCCGCTCTCTGAGCCAGGAGGGTTTCACTCCTCTCCCGACCATCAGTGAGCGCTTGGCCCACCTTAACCCTTCCCACGAGCTGCTGGAATATTACCGCAGGAAGATTGCTGACTTCGATGAGGAACACGAGGAGTTGGTAAAAAGGCTGGAGAAATACAAACAAACATATGATGAGCAGGTTAGGAAATTAGTTCTTGAGCAATGATGGGCTGCAATCACAGGCTTAGTATTTTTATTCAGTTGAAAGCTCAGCACAGAAGTCCTGGGATTTACCAGTAACATGGTGGAGCTAGGAAGAAATAAGTTGATTTTGGGGGTTGATTTTAAAATCTAGCTGTCTGTCCTCTGTCAAATCAAACAGAAATATGCCTGTAGGATATTCTTCTGAAGTCATTATGGCTTGATTATATTTTCACAATGGGAATTTTGCTTCTTTTTCTTTTATATTGAGGCCTGAGTTTAGATGTTCATCTTCCATGTTGTCCAGCTTCTTTCCCTTTCTTCTTGTAGTGAAGGAGTGGTCTTTTGTCCAAATTTAATAGGTTTTGACTTATGGATAAGTCATAAATGTAAGTTATAAATAATTCGTATTTACTGCAGTGGAATTCATAAGCTTGGCCATAAGCTGTTAAGCAGAACCCTAAAAATTTGCCTTTTAAGAGGAAGAAATCTTACAGAGTAGCTGTAAGATATGCAGTGCTGTGATATGGGCTATAGCATGTGTCCGCCTAGCAGTCATCTTGGTAATTGTGGACAGACCTTTGGGAATAAAACAGTCACTTCTGAGGTGATTCAGGTGCCTCCTCAAGCACTGGCCATGCTTGAAACAGCCTGAAAGTCCTTGGGGAAGTATGTACTGAACACCTTACTGGCATGTGGGAAAAAGAGGGGCAGGTTGCAAAATAATGCTTTTTTTCATATAGGAATTGTTGGTATCTTCCTACACCAGGTGGAAAAAATGAAAGATAGTAACTAGCTGTATTTCTCGCTGCTAAACCATACAGATATTTTAATGTTTATTCTTCAGTGATTTATTTCAGAAGTAAATGCTGTTACAGAGGCTTTGCTAGGTTTTTGTTGATGCCAGACTCCCCATACCTGCCCTGACCACCAGTGTGGGAGTGCAACCACTGGAAACTAGAGACCCAAGCTGAGGCCTTATTTCACTGTTGTGTAGTGACAGTGATTCTCAGGGCTCTGAACTCCCAGCTGAAACATTTTAAATTAATTTTTCCAATACTGCCCTCATCTGGTCAAATTTTATAGGAGAATAAAATAGTTCTTGAGCTGGCTGTTCTATGCCAGTTGCAGACTCAGGGCACAAGCAATTTGAAGTTCGTAAGTATTGCCCTTGACTCTGTTTCATTTCAAGTACCTCATTGTCTCACTTAGCACCAGTTGCAGTGGGAAGTGCGTCACCTGGAAGAGGAGATTGCAGAGCTGCAGAAGGCTTTGAGTGACATGCAAGTGTACCTGTTCCAGGAGAAGGAGCAAGTCCTTCGCCTGTACTCGGAGAACGACCGGCTGAAGCTCAGGTGGGCTCAGATGTCTTGTGGGGGCTGAGACACTGGCAGCAGCAATTCATGCACTATGATCTCAGCCAGAGCTGGAGTTCTCAGAGCAGCAATTATTTCACACTTCCTAGGGCAAGCTCCTATGAAATCATACCAGTGTTGGAGGTGCAGTGCAATCTGTTGGGCTGCTAAATATGTTTCCACTTATTATTCCTCCTATTCTGGTAGTAGAAGGAAGAGCAGAAGTTGAACATTGGTTCATATTTGAATTGTGTGTTACCATCTTGAATGTATAATTTTGATTGAGGCTTGAGTGGTGGGTTGACCTTGGCTGGATGCCAGGTATCCACCAAGACTCTTTATCACTTACCTCCTCTGCCAGACGGTGGAGAGAAAATACAAGAAAAGACTCATGGGTCAAGATAAGGATCATTTGTCAGTTACTGTCACAGGCAAAACAGACTTGACTGGGAGAAATTATTAACAATTAAATAACCAGAGGGCTGGAGCCTCTCTTACAAAGACAGGCTGAGAGAGTAGAGGCTGTTCAGCCTCCAGGGAGCCCTTATAGCAGCCTTCTAGCACTTAGAGGGCCTACAAGAGAGCTGGAGAGGGGCTATTACAGGAACATGTAGTAACAGGGTGAGGGGGGATGGCTTTAACTGAAAGAGGGCAGGTTTAAATCAGTTGTTGGCAGGAAATTTCACTGTGAGGATGGTGAGGCACTGGAACAGGTTGCCAAGAGAAGCTGTGGATGCCCTATCCCTGGAAGTGTTCAAGGCCAGGTTGGATGGATCTCTGAGAAACCTGGTCTTGTGGAAGGTTCCCTGCCTGTGGCAAGGGGCTTTTGAAACTAGATGATCTCTAAGGTTCCTTCCAACCCAAATCATTCTATGAAATCAGAGTAGGATAATGAGAAATAAGCCCAGATCTTAAAATACCTTCCCCCCACACCTCTCTTCTCCCAGTTCAAATTCACTCATGAATTTTCTACCTCTTCTTCCTGAGGAGCATAGGGAGACAGGGAATGGAGGTTTTGGTAATTTCATTAGGTATTGTCTCTGCTACTTCTTCCTCACTCCGTTTCCCTGTTCCAGCATGAAGTTTTCTGTTAAAGATGTAAGAACTTAAGTCAAAACATGTGTTAGTGTGCTTTGGCACTTCTCAGGAGTGTGATAAAAAGTCTGATACAGCCCTTAGTGTAGTTTGCTTTAAAAACAGTGGACACTTACAATCAGAAAGAATTTTAGGTAGTTCATAACTCTTAGTGCAAATTCTTTCCATCATGTGCTATTGTATCAGCCTACATAGTATTGTCATACTTGAAAAGAGAAATGCTCTCAGATCTCAGCAAAATTGGTGGTGTTCTTGTATTGGCAACATCAGGAATGTCTTTGGGAGCTTGTTTTTAAAGCAATATTCTCCAAAACTGCAACAGGTTGAAAAACTTGCAAGCATCAACAGGTAAAGTAAAAGTGTGTCACAATGTGATAATGTATTTAAAATAAATCTGCTGACTATTTCCTTTGTATTCCAGGGAATTGGAGGACAGAAAAAAAATCCAACAACTCCTGGCTATACTGGGAACAGATGATGGAGAAGTTACATATTTTCATAAGGAACCTCCACATAAGGCAAGTTCCATTTCTCTGTAGATATCCTCTTTGGATTGTAACATGAGCATCTGTATCCCAGACTCTGACCACAGACCAGATCTGTCCCACAAAGGCTGCTAAATGAGCCCAAAGCAGGAGAGGTCTGTAGCAACATTGGGTTTTACTATAAATGCTGAAAGGTAAGTAAGAACAAGCACACTGAAAGTAGCTCCTCTTAGCATCAGCCTCCTTCTGCCTTCAAAACATACCTCCAAGTCGGCCTCTGAAATGTCAGATAGGAGTCTGAAGTCATCTGGCAAATGGTTGTCAAGAAGATGGCAAGAACACCACAAAAAGAAAAAAAATGCAGAAAATGACCAGGCACAGTGTTTGAAGATCAGCTATCTCAGAATGGCTGTCTCTTAAAGGTTCAGTAAAGAAGAATGTGTCAAGGTTGCTGCAGCAGTTTCCTGGGCAGAAGACTGCTGAAGAACCATCCCCTCTAGACAACATTGTGTTGCATGTTTCAGACATGATGTTGAATTGTTTAAATGGCAGTGCAGTGTAGTTGAACATACTCAAGAAAGTTGAGTGATTCAGGTATACTGAGACTATGATGGGAATATAGGATTTATTTTGGAATAAGGTGCAGAAAAAGGCTGAAATATGCTGCATTTTTCATGGTTGTTCTGCAGTGCTCAAGCACTTCAAAAATCTTGCAGAAGCTTTAAAATTCCTGGTTTAGGGTTGCTCTAAAATTAGGCCTATTATGTAATATCAGTCTGAAGATAAGCATTGGGGGGCTATAGCCTGCTCTTTCATGGCCTCCTCTTTTTTAGGTAGGTTTCAGTTCAACAGTTGGATTTCATTATTTTTATCACTTAGCTTTTATCTCAGGCTTGTTCAGTATCTTGAATGAATGTGCTGATAAATGAAGCTTCAATGTTTCTCTGTCTTGCTGAAACAAGGAAGAGTATAAAAGGAGGAAATAACATCATCTTCACCTTCCTCTTCTCTCTGTCCCCAAAATGCTCTTTTTCCTGCTGAGGGTGTTGATTTTCATCCTAATGAAGCCATCAAAGGCAGAATTACTTTCCACTTTTTCTGGTGAAAAATACAGAGGCAGTAATGGCAAAACTCAGCCATGATAAAGGAAACTTTTCAACATGGGCATTACACTTGTGAATGTCTTCCTTGTCTTGTGGTAGAAGTAAGGTAATACTGTTCTTTTGGGCATCTTGCTTTAACTTTTTAAGATTTGTTCTTGACCATTGCACTTTTGGGGAAGTCAGATGCTCACCGCAGATGTCTTGTTTCTGCAGGTTACTGTTGTGCAAAAGCCAGCAGAGACCCAGGAACAAGATGATGCTTCTAGCACAGGTACCACACCACGCTGAGTAACAGCAGCTCAGCTCTTTTTTTGTGTGTCTGTCTCCTGTATGCCAAAATAATTCCTGTCTGTGAATGCTTTCGTAAATCTCCATTAAGTTCCCTAAATGTGTCCATACGTATCCATGCAGTACCCTTGGCTTCCCTCCAGCGTCCTGTAGAATAATCTTAGCTGGCTCTCGTGTCCCTGCTGTGCTCAGCTGAGGAAGAGGCTGGATGACGCTCATGTGGCTGTTTAGAACTGGCCAGGCAGCTTTGCCACAGCCATTCCAAGCTGTGAGGTTCTGCTTGCCTTTAGTGCAGACAGCAGTGGGGGTCCATATGCCTAAATACTGATTTTCTCTTTTGAAATAACTGCCTCATCAAATTGACTGAAATTAGCCAACAAGCTCAAAACACATTCAAGCCTTGATGTTTGTGCAGCTGTGACATCTGCCTATTCATTATTTAAGAAAATGTGTCAAATTTTCTTTCTATATATGCCGACAAAATTAGGAGGTTGCCTAAATACTGCAGCATGATAGAGGGGATAAAGGTGTGTGATCACCCTAGGTTCTAGAATTCTTTTTTTTCAGCTAACCCTCCTAGAAGTAATTGTGACTGTAGCAGTGGCAACCTTTTTGCTGTTCTTGTAGGCCCACCAGAACACAAATATGTCATGCTTGAAAAGGTACTGCAAGTACACTGGAAAACCCTTTCCTACATTTGTTACATTTCTCCAATAGGTACAGAGAAGAGCACTTCAAAAGCAAAAGGAGAGAAACCAGAAAGTCCTGAAAGATATCAAAAAGATGATGAAACACTTCTACTACAGGTAAAAATATTTGCTAACTGATGGACATAATTGCTGGCTTGCAGAAAATCATAATAAAAAATGTGCTGTCTGCTTAGATAAATTGTACATGTACCAGTTTGATAAATCCCTGCATCTTACTATGGATTCACACTTCTTCAGTTTACTTAGCTGTTTCTTTGCTGTGAATGTAAATTTAAGAACTGATTCTGGAAGCTTTATGTAAGCAGATGTTCCAGTAATGTCAACTGAAATATGTTGTCCTTAAGTATAGAATGTGTAATTGATATCTCCCATAATTTGATAGCAGATATGAATTTGCATTAAACAGACTGAAGATGTGCAAGGTTGGGTGTTCAATGGAAGTTTGACAAAAGCAATGTGTTTGAGACAATATCAGGCAGCCCCCATAAGATGCACTGATAAAATGAAATGTTCCCTTTTCTAGACTTCCATGAAAGTTTATGTGTAGGTCACATGAGAGAATGAAAGATAAAATGTGCAGAGTCTAGACCTGGGGAAGATGCCAGAAGCTGTATGTAAAGTACGAGGAAGGATGCATCAAGAAAAGCAAATAATGGACAAAGCTGTACAGCAGATACTGATAGTGGTTGTTGTTTTTATTATTACTAATAATTATTTGTTCAAGCAAAGGTACAGAAGTGTCTCTGCATATTCCACAGGATTTGTTAGATGTGTGCAATTTAAATCTTAACAATATCTTCAATCTCATGTTGCTCCTTGTGGTATGCCTCTCTTGCCTATAGCATGATTTTTTAAAATGTTTTAGTTATTTGAAATACTTAGCATTAAAACAAAAGCAAATGACTGAGAAATTAGAAGTGCCAAAGATGTTATCAGGTACAGTTTTTGATCTGTACTTTGGAATTTAAGATACTTGCAGGGACAGGAGAAGAGCTGGTGTGAGGCCTTGTTCTGGAATGCCTTTGTTTGCTTATGCAGGTGAAGGCCCTGCAAGCTCAGATAGAAGAACAGACACAATTAGCCAAGGAACAGGTTGAGGCACTACTCGAGGACAGGAAGATTCAGATGGAGGAAGCTGAGCTCCGGCATCAGAGGGACCAGGACAAGATAAAAACTATAACAGAAAAGTGAGTGTGAGAATGACCATGATGTAGTCATGAGGTGAGAAGAGAGGGAGCAATAGAAATGTTACGACTTTCAGTGTGTTGCTTCCTGCAGCAGGCAGAAAAGCAAATTATGCAGCCATCTGGTAGTGTGTGTGGAAGATGAGTGGAATAATCTGCATATTAAAAATCCTTTCACATTGGGAGAAGAGCACTTCTTTCATTAGATGAGAAGAGTTAAACTCATATTTAGATCACTTATCTTCTCCTGTGCTTCTTCCAACTTGCAGTGATCACTGATGAAATTAAGGTAGGCACTAGGAAAGAAGTTAATGCTACTGGCCTTTTTTGCAGACTCCATAAGACCCAAAATCTCTTATATGAGAGTACCCGGGACTTTCTCCAGCTTAAGTTTGATGCCAGAGCCAATGAGAAAGCATGGATGGCAGAGAAGGACAGTCTGTTGAGGCAACTTGGCAAAGATCTGGACCATCTTGTTTTCAGGACAGAGTCAGGAGAAAAGAAGCAGAGAAAGCTGAAGAAGGTGCTTCAAGAAAATGATGGAGCTTCAAAACTCCAGAGCAGAGAAATAAAGGTAATTTTTGTCTTTGGCAGAGGCTCTTTAACAGTTTGACTAGAAAATTGCAAGCACCTTGGTTTTGGCACAAGACAGTCACTAGGAGCAGTTTCAAAGCTGTACTGGATTGCCTGAGGTTACATTGTTGTTGGCACGAATCTAAATAAAAAAACTGCTTTAAAATCAGTGTCACTTTCAAATTGCAGATGAAATGCATAGTTAGGATTTATGGTAGCATGTGTCTGTCAGTGTCTTTCATGCCCAGAAAAAATCCCTAGTTCTGTAAGCCATGTGATTAGTGGGGCCACATGGCTCTCTGTTCCTGTAAGTGCTCTGAGCTAATGGTCTTAGAATGCTGTGTCTGGATCTTCCTTGCTGCTGTCAGGGGAGAATGAGTCCTCTCAATTGATGTCTTCCAGCTCTTCTCTAGCTGTCTGAATTTTTCTTCCTTTTCCACTATACTTCCAGTGAGAAGTTGGGAGATGGGAATAAGGAATTCCCTAAGGAATAGGGAATTGTTTCAATCTACCACTGGTTGCAGATGCCTCTGAAATGCAGTACTGGGCAAGCAGCTGTCAAAGGGGAGCTACTGCTTTAGTTGAATGTTACTTTTAATGATGAGCAATCATACAGAACTGGTAACTTAATTCAAAGATTTTGGTAACAGGACTGATGTTAGAATATTGTCCTCACATACTTACTAGCTTTAGTTCCAGTTGTTAGTTTTTATTTTCTTGTCATATTGGCAGTGTTATCACACTTGCTTTTCCAGGGCAGCAGAAGTTTTGTAAGCACAGTCCTGAGTTAATTCTTCCTGTTTCTCCTATGTCCTAGTTACTGCAAGACAAGCTAATCCAGGAAAAACACTTGTCACACATGTACAGAGAGCAGTGTGTCTCCCTGGAAGGGGAGGTGGCTAGGATCCGTGAGGAGAGAGATGCTGGCAAAGAACTCTTTCAGGTAATTAGTCTGTAACGATCTGCTGGCTGTATACTGATTTTCCAGCCTTTATTTTGTATGGCCTATTACAGAGTTTTCATCTCCATAGGAGCGCTCAGAAAAGATGGGGAAACGCCTGAAACTGATGACTCAGCGATGTGAAGCCTTGGAAAAACGCCGTAGGATGGAAGTAGAGGGCTTCAAGAATGACATTAAACAGCTTCAGCAGAAGCTGAAAGATGTAGAGAAGCAGATTTATAAGGTAAGCATTTCTGTTGTGGGCTTATCCTATGGAGGTGTATTCTCAGTATTTAATGTAGTATTCCCCTAGGGTTAAGGAAATAATTCTTTTTCGAAGTGCTCCTTTAAATATCAGAATCTGATAAAACTTGCCTCCTGTATTTTACAGGAGCAAAAAAAAACTTACAAACTTACTTTTTGCTTTACAAAGCAAAAAAAACTTTCTTTGTTTAGCAATTAGGCATCAAGCTTACCAGGAACTGTCCTGGCTATACATTAGCGGTGTATCTTTGTTTCCACTCTCAAAAGTTGTGATACCTGTTGCTTACTTAGCTGTCTCAAAATTGCAAGGCAGTAGTTTGATTCAGAAATTTATCCTGCAAAGAAAATGATTATTTATCTTTGTGGCAGCCATAATGTTTGGTTCTGTTCCAGTAAGAGGTAGATCATTGACTTAAGTATTGTGAATATTTTGTTGATTACTTTAATATGTCATTTGTGATTCTGCAAAATTGCTGCAGAAGCAATGGCTGGAAGTTGAAGCTGTGTTCTCTGTAGTAGCTTCCAGATGTGTAGATGAGCATCAGAATAGCTTTTAGGGGAAGGCGCAGCCTTGATGTTGCTTGGAGTTTAGGATGAGAGGTTTATCTATAATATGCTTGAGAGGATGATCTTGGCATAGCTTAGACTCCTCTGCAGGAGTCTGGCAGTGCTGCTGATTCACTCTTTTCCTGTCCTTTTGGTACACGGTTCAGTTTACTCAGACTAATGCATTTATTTGGATTAAAGGCTTCAATTTTTTTAATATATGTATTTTTTATGGCCTGTGGATTTTTAAAATTTATTCTTTAACGACTAACAGCATTATGTGAAAGAGGGGAAAAAGTGTGTAGGATACCTTTACTATAGACTTGTATGTTTTATATCTGTGGACGTGCTCTTAATTGTATTGTCAATTTCTTAACACTCATAACCACAAGAGGGCAGGGGAACAACATGCTTGCAAGAAGTCTCCAGAGTGATCATTCAATCCTTCTTGTCACTTCAGGTCAAATGACTAAAGATGACTAAATTTCCTGATTTGTATATTAAAATCTTTGACCAAGAACTATTACACCATAAGAAACCATAATGGGTCAAGAGAATAAGGGGATTTTAGAGCAGCTTCCAATGCTGTGCCCTTGAAAGTGACTGGACTGGCATGCTATCTAGTTGCAGGGTGACAGAAAATGTCAGCCCTGGCCAGGTTGCCATCAGGAATTGTGATTATCCAGCAGCCTTGGTTTGACTCAGTGCAGGCCATGTGGCACTGCCCAAGTCAAGGCATTGCACTTGAACTGCTCTTGAATCCTGCGCAGTTCAGAGGGCAGCAGGTCAGCCAGAGTAGTTAGAACATCTCTACTTTTAATAGCAAAAGATAAAATGTCATCTTATCTCCTGAGGTACTTAGAACGAGTAAATTGATAAATACTTTACCTTGCCCCTTTTTGTGTGTCTCTGAATAATACAGGAACCAGAAAGGAGTCAAAAGGCTATGAGTCAACTTGGTTTTATTCTATTAAGATTTCTTCCTTGCCAGTACTATAATACAACATAATGTTATGAAAGCTTTGTTCCTTATTTTTGGTTCTGGAGCACCCTTCTATTGGTGATGTGCAGTATCCTAGTGCTATTAACCTACACATCTTCTTTGCTGGCTAGAAAGGGTCTCCTTTAGAGTTCTCTCCCTCATATGCTTATGATACTCCCTAAATTGTATTCTGTACAGCTTTGTCTTCCTTAATCTGTTTTTCGTTTTGTTTTTAGGTGACTTTGAATTTGGGACCAGACCAGGATCTTGCAATTCTACGTGAGGTCCGCCAAGGAAACAAACTAACACGTAAAATTCAGGGAGAACTAAAAGACTTAAAAGCAAAAATCTACAGCTTAGAGGATGAACTACGGCACTGCTGAAGCTGAATTATTAGTTGGCATCCTAATTTTAGGAACAGGACATTGTTAGACTTAAATAGTCATATGCAAGAACAGTTCCTGCTTGTTTCTTTCCTGGCATCCATTGACAGAAGGTTTGAGGAAATCTACAGTTAATGTCATAACAGTGTACATGAGCCATTCCTAGTGTATATTGCTGTTAGAGCTGAGAGGTGGCACCTGATAAAACTGACTTTAAAAGTGCATGATGACTGATACATCAGGAGTGTGTGTATGACTGTATCTTCATATCTGTGTTAGGGATCAGTGTATGCTGTCCTTTCCCTTTATTTGGAGCGTATTATAAACCACATATATGGTTATAATGAAATTAACAATCATAGAAGGATCTAGTTGAAGATCTGAATTTTGGCTAACACTTCCCTATGTGAGAAGCAGCTTTTAAAATAGTTTATATGATTACTGTTTTGGTGCTTAGCACCTCAGGAAGTAACTGGAAATTCTCATATATAAAGTCTGTACTGAAATGTCTTACATTTGACTCCTGGACAGCATAACTATTTTTAAATGGTTCCTGTTTGCTTGGTTTTGCCCTAACTGGAACAAACCTGACTGACTTAATATGGTGGGAAAAGATAACCCATTACAGAACTCCTCTGCAAAGATGAGCAACATTTACATGAGTTCTGAATGCTTGGTGGGGAGGGAGGTACTACATGACTGAAATTCATCCTCTCTTCCACTTCCTCACAGTTTTTTAACACACAGAGGAAGTCCATAATAAAAGGGATTTAGTATCTTCCTTAACCACGATATTATCTGTCTTTGTACTCTTAACAAGATCATGGTTTTATGCAGAGAAATCATGGTCAGCTTTTGTTACAGCAGTTGTTGCTGCTGAACTGTAACAAACTGGGATGGAAGAGCAGGTGCTCTGTTGCTACAGGAGAATTGTAACTATAGCTATATAATGATTCTCCAGCCATATGGTGATTATCTTCATACCAGATATCACAATTCCAGAAAACAGATGAAATGATGACAAGGGTTACAACATGGCTCCAGCCCAGTTTATAATTGCAGGTATTCATGCTTTTACTGTAGCATCAGCAAATCTTGTCCACCTTGCAGCCTGAGGGCAGATCTGTGGTGAAAAAGGGATTTCAGTGCCTCTGTTTCCTACTTTCTTTTTTTACCTTGTTTTTTAAGTATATACCATATAGGCTACTAGCATTTCCTTTCCCTTTGAGAAGAACAGTGTGTGAAAGCAGGCAATTTCCTTTGGGTGGAAGTGGCTGTGCAGATCCTCATTCAGTGTTTCGTAGTTAGATATGGAAAAGATGAGTGTTTATGTGCTGTGAAGATTTGGAGAAGGTAGAATTGTTTTTATAGCATCAGCTAAAGCAATGCAGGAGGGGAAATGCCCTGAAGACACTCACTTCAGTTGTCCTAACCTTTTTGTGACAAGTTTGCTGTCCCTTAGGGTCCTGTACTGCGTCTTTTATTCTATATGTGTTTTTGAGGGCAACTGATCACAGACTGCAGTGTGAGTCGCTGGCAGTCTGTACTGGGTGCTCAACTACACTGCAGCTTGCAGGGGGCTGTTTTAAAGGATGTTGCACTGATCAGTTGATCTGAAAATGCTGAACTGTTCAGAAACTGGTTCATGAGCAACTCAGGTGCCAATGCAGTGTGGACAGTTAAGGAAGGGTATTTCATGCTATCCATCATTTAGTCTCACTCACTCCTAGCTGGCTGGTACTTTCTCAGAGAAATCCAGCTAATTAAAGTGAGTTTTTGTATGTGAACTAACATACTGCTGGTTTGAAGGTAAGATATCAAAGTTATCACAGGGCCTAACAGGCTGCTTCTGAAAATTGCTCCATAATGAAGCCTTGGCCACTCATTCAGCATGGTCCATCTACTTAAATTCAGCTGATGGGAACCTAGCAAAAAGGTCTCTTGAACCTATAGGATCCTGTTTATTTTCAACTCTTCCAAGCTAAAGAATTGCCTGTGAAATGACATTTTCCTTACTTGAAAGCCATGAAGTGTATCTGGATAAAGATTTCAAGCTTTGACATTCAGGTTTGTAAGACTAGGAGGAAGTATTGGGGGAGGAAGGATGTAAATGTTTAATTTCCTGTCTTCCTTACCAATATTCTTTAATACTTGAAAGACTGAACAGAATAAAATGACAACATTCCTAATATATCTGCTAGTGTATCAAAATCAAAGTGCAGTTTGAACATGATTCTTAATATGTCACTAGACTATGAACACTTCCTATGTGAGGGGGGTGGGAGGGAAATTATGGTATTGTTGCTCTGTAAATCCATTTTATTTGGAAACTTGAATATTTGCAAAATGTCTGCTTCTAAGATTAGAGAGACTATACTACAGGATTAAAGGTTAGAACTGGACAAATGTTCTTATTGTGAGCCAAGATACTAAAATATCTCTCGCATAACTAGGAGAAAAATGATTAACAGGGGAAACCTTATTGTTGTGTAGCTTCATTTAAGTAAGGAAGGAGTGCCTACTTTTCAGAAGGAATGTTGAAATATTGGTTAAAGCACAGAACCACAGATGATTCAGAAGAAGAGAAAAGGTTGTGCAAGAGCTCATTTTTGTTTTGCATTAAGACTGATTAATGTCTCTTGAAGATAAAAAGACCCTACCAAAGGCGTCTCTATCCTGGCAGGGCAATGCAGAGCAACAAGCAGCCTGAACCTGAAGTTAATTTCAAAAGGCATACATTTTTAACAGGGAGTTTGTCCTTTTTCCCGTATTATAACAAACTAGGTGGGTGTGGAGGTAACACATTGTTCATCTCCATCTTCAAATCAAAGAATTATTTCACCTCTGGAGAAGGTAGCTTGTTTTAATAAGTTACTGGGTTTGACCTATTAGAATTTAATGAAATATAATGACATGACCTAACAGGAAATCATTTAGTGGTTCCTTCTGGCTTCAAACCTGTGATGTATTTATATGCAGTATTTGTTGGAGTTTCTTAGTTTTCATGCAGTTGCTTTAATTATAGGGACATGCTGTGTAAGCTAACCCTGCAAGGTTACACAAGGTAAAACAAAACCAAATCCAAATTAAAAAAAAAAAATCCCTCATGATCTTCCTACATCACAACCTGCAGTAATTCCCAAGTGTATTGATGCTGTGACTGCACTCAGGCAGATCCACAGTTCTCATAGCTGTTAGAATAAATCTAAACAGTAATATAGTGTATGCTTGTATGCAGTGGCTGTATTTAAATTGCCTATGTAAATAGGATTGTCAATCCAGAAACACATATATTTTACCACTGTGGATGGACTCTTTGGGCAGCCTGATATTCTGGAATTGAAATGTTTCTATGTAGGCCAGGAATCCTTTGATAATCAGATTGTATTTTTGAGACTAACTGGGAGCAATGTGCCTGTGTACTTTGTTCTGGTAGATCTGTTCATACTCATGCAAAGTGATGTTGTTCAGACTTTTAATTAAAGCTCCCAAATACATAGCTCCCCAATACATTTAATTTGATGTACTAGAATGTGTTTGTGGCTGCTCAGTCAAAATCCTAATAAAGGTATCTTATCTGTCCCCATCCAAAGTGGCATCATAGGTCATTAGTATATTATGGACATTTTACAAGTTTTCTTTCTAATTTTTCTTCAATATTTTACTTTTCTACTTTCTAGTTGCTTTAAATTGTAAAAAAATACCCCCTTTACTCCCTAAAGAGTTTTTGTTAAATGTGCAAGTCTAGCTGTAGAAGTATACACTTTTTAGCCTGCAGACTGGGATTATGCACCAAAATATTCTTGGACACAGTGTAGAAAATGTGAGTGGTGGAAGCTGCAGCAGTTCCTTTTGACTGCTGTCTTCCTAAGATTTTAGACAAGAAGAGCAAAGTTTGGATTCTTAGATTGCCTCAAAAGTTAAGGACTTTCTGTCTAAAACAGGCCATCAGAGGAAACCAGTATTTAACTCACTGGCAGGAAACATTCTGCTATGACTGAAGTATTTGAGAAGAGTGTGGTGGACTTCTGGTATTTCCCATTTAGCACCAAATGAACAGTTGGAGAAAGGGTATCTTCGAGTATGGGGTAGAGTGGCTGCCCTTCAAGCAAGCTCCAGAAATACAGCTTGAAAAACAGAGCCCACAATAGGGTTGACTGTTCATTTACACTGACTAAATTGCATATTTTAAGAATTGTGATGCTGTTGGACTGGAGACAGATGTGTAAATACAGATTATTGAGGTTTATTTGGAAAAGTCAGAAGGGCTTTTAACACTGAAGTGCTTCAATGTTAAAGCAAGACAATTACTAACTATGTGAAGGGATTCACTCTTGAAATGGGTTTGATTTTAATAAAAAGCTCAGGATCAACCCTGCTGAAGCACGTGTGGGATGTGCTGAATGCTCCTGTATTGATTTAGTGATCAAATTGCTTCTTTTACTGTAAACATTTATCTCAGTATGGAATCACTTCTAAACCATCCAGTACAACAGTTTCTCCTCTTCAGTCCTAGCTTGGGTGGACACATGTCTACAGGCAATGCTGCTCATCTTTATGTTCTGTAATATCCCTGATAATGTGACTGTGATGCATCTTTGGGACTTCTTGAAAAGGAAGGATGATGAGCACAGTCACTTAAAATATAAACCAAGTATTATGTTTAAGACAGGGGAAGGAAGAAATTATGCAAGACTAGATTGAAAACATGGATTTCCCAAATTAACAAATACATATATTCATCTTTCATTATGGTAAATATCTGAAGCCTACAAAGTCTCTGGAAAGTTCTCAGCTTAAAGTATAGAAAAACCTTTTTCAGGAAGTGCAAGTGTGTGCTCTAGATATCAAGAGATGGTTCTGATGTGCAGAAGGCAGTTTAGGTCAACTCCTGGAGCAGGACCTGCAATCAGGAGGTATTTCTAGAAGCACTGGATGAAGTTCATGTGAAAATGTGTCCTTGCCAGCTGAAAAGGAAGGGCAACCATTTTTGCGTTACTTTACCTGGACAGTGAGGGCTTGAGAGCTATGGAAAGAGTTAAGCAGTGAAAAGACAGACTCGTGAATGAGGCTTTACAGCCAGAGAGCCAAGATGTCGGAGAGCAGTGGGACTGTGATCCTGTCAGTCAAAGCCACAGCCCTGTGTGCAGCAAAAGGAAGTCTCAAAGCCCAGCTCAGGCCATGCCGTACTAATGTTGGCAGTGTCACTGTATTGGTAAAATATGACCATGTTAAGCACAACCCACACTATCAGTACCACTTAACTGGGCAAGAGGTCTTTCTGCTGATGGGTTGTTAATTGTGGGGCCACAATGATTCCCGTACAGTGATGTTCAACTGCAGCATTTACAGGGAATTTTCTGGGATTGCTCCACCAGTAATGCGTTTTAGAGCCCAATCAAATCCTGAGGAGCCAAAAACAGAAATAATGGGGAACTGTGTCTTCAGAAATTGCCTTTTCCTCTTAGAAACACTCGTGCCTTTGAGCCGTTTCAATGAAAAGTGTTGAGATGAAGTCATTGTTTGTGCTTCAGAGCATGGCTGAGGTCAGGAACAGGGGTATGGAGCCACCAGAGTGGTGAAGTCCAGGGACAATTGGGTATCTTTGGTGTGGAACTTCTAATTAGCGTTGAAAATTACACAAGAAGAAAGAAGGGAAGGAGCAATTGGCAGATAATTGAACCTCTGGGGAGCCTACAGAGAAACAATGTTGGCACGGAGCTAGAGTGATTTACAGAACAGAGAAACAGTTGTTAGATAACTAGTAGCAAAAGGAGGCAGAGCTGGATCTAGAGAGGGGGCCAGGAGGAACGGGAGATGCGTGTTGAGTGCTGCACTTGTATCAAAGGCTGCTTTTATCATGAGGAAGCGTGGCCAAAATAGAAAACAAACAGCAGCTCAAACAATGCCAAAAACTACTCCAGTTGGCTCCTCTGGTAGAATCAGTTTCTTTGAAGTGGGTATTGAGTGTGGGCTGGGAGGGATGTGTCCGATATTGAGGGATGGTCCATCAGGCAGGCAGCAGTGTCAGCTCGCTGTCTGAGTCACCTCCACACACCCTGGGCCCTGCTCCTGCATCGCCACCTCCAGCTCACGCACTGCTCCTCTCCCTGACGGGTGACCCCAGCATGTGCTGCCATATTGCACAGAGAGGGCGAGAGAGGTGGAGGCCTGGCCATGCACTCGTGTGCTTTGGGATGCCTGACAATTTGAGAATATGACTGCTAGTAGACTTGAGATAAAAGCAATTACAGGAGGTGGTTTCAAACATCACTGCCAGAATCTTATTCCTGGACATCTGTTCTTTCTGCAATAACTAAGTGCAGAGCTATTCAAGTTTATGACTTCACTTTTTATTACACATTCAGACTAATTTTGTTCCTTAATATTGTTCTGTTGTAACTATATTGTAACAGATAGCACCACGCCATAGTCATTTTCTTAAGCTTTTCCTCCAGAGACAAGAGCTTTTCTGTATCATGGTGCAATTCTATCAGGAAAACGTTTGTTTCTTTAGAAGTCAACAATGCTACTTTAGCCTTTACTTTCACTTTTCCCTTCCCTCCATTTTAGTACGATGTTCACTAGAGAAAAATGTGATTACTTATTTTAAGATGCAACAAAGTCCAGTTGTTTTTTTTCAAACATAAGGTTGTTCATTTAAGAAATACAATTTCTGCTAAGAATACATCATTCAGTTCTCATTCTTTAAATGGTAAACAAAGTTTAATTTAGATCTGTATTTATTACGCACTTCTATTAGCATTTTCTGCCCTTTTTGGAACAAATATAAAAACTTGGTTTATTTCTCTCATGCTGGATAATCCCCAAACCAACACACCACCAAAAAATTCTAACAGTGTCGTGCCTTCATGACAGTCCTGCCTTGTAATGATTAAACTGCACACAGCTTCCCATTTTTAGTTATGTGGGTACTGATGCTGTCTGGCTATTGGTAGCTCCTTCTGTTTACACTGGAGAAATTATCCCCCATTATTCAAGCTCAGATGATGGATGTGCATCAAATGGAGTAGGAAGGAGGAACACAAGCATTGCATCCTCCAAAGCTGCACACTGGACCTTGTCCTAGGGAGGCTGGGTAAGTCCAAAGACAGAGCCACGCACCAGGCTCCCCCACCACGGGTTTGTTTCCAACTTGAGAAACACCTTTCCAGCTCTGCAATGGGGTACAAACCCTCTGCATGTGCTTTCCCTGAGCAAGAGAAACCTCCACAGCACAGGGCTGAAGATGGCTCTGAACCCTTGGTGAGACATTCAAATAAAGGAAACCTCTCGTCCCTTGGTCTGTGCCTGTTGTGTGACAGGTACCAGCAGTGTCTCGGTGCTGTCTGGATGCTGGGAATGTGCTGTTCAGCACTTGATGCCTGGGACTACAGATGCTGCTGCAGCTCCCCAACCAGTGCCAGCCCTCTGCCAGTGTCAGCCTGTCCCTGCCGGGACTTACACCACTGTTCCATGTCCCTCAATGCCATTTAAAAGGCCTTTGGCACATTTTTTAAGCCAAAGAACAGCAAGTGTCCTTTTGAGCAGCCTCACACTTAAGAAGGCTGCTTCTAAATAGGGGTATCAAGAAAAAAAAATTTATTATCATTTCATTAATTTTAAAAACCAACTTCAGCCTGAGTGTTTCTGTTCATAGTCCCACCCAGCACAGGAGCTGCATCTGTGCAGGAGCAGAGCTGTGAAGGCAAACAGTTGCCACCAATGACCCAACACTCAAATCACACATTTTTGGAAAGGATTGACTCTGGATTAGCTCCCCAGTTGGATACAAGATGTGTGTCCCAGATGTTATCTCCCATTTTCCTTCACCAAAGAGGAATCCAGTTTGCAGCCTCCAAGACAGCTTGGTGATGTGAATGAAACCAACAGCATGGGAAGGACTCTGAGAAGTCACTTCGAAAGTGTGCTTGAGATATATAATGAAGCAGCAATTTCGCCCACAGAAGGTTCTGGTTTTCCTGTAAGACTCTGACATCCTCTGCTGAGGGGTGTAACATCGCATCTACTCAGCTGCTTCTGAAAGCAGGTTTGGAGGCTTCACCAGCCCAGTTCCTCCTCATCGAGCAATGCACTACCAAGTACATACAGCTGTTGCACCCGGTGAAAGACACTTTATGATGGATTCAGCTCTGTGTAGTAACAGAGTGAACTTGAATCGTTCCCACTCGTTCTACTTCCCTGCCGGCACAGGAGTTATCATCTCCCGTCCCCTCACCGGAGGGATGTACGAACGCTCCTGCTCGCCCAGAGACAGGCTGCGAGGGGGTTGGAGCTAGCCCCGCCACCGAGGAGGCCTTCTGCCGCCGGGGCAGGAGCGGAGCCCTCCGGCAGCGCTGCCCGGGGGGATGTCCCCACTGCCGGGGCGGAGGTAGGCGCGGCGGGGGACGGCAGAGCAGGGCCGGAGCTTCCCGCGGGGGCGGGCACCGCCCGCACCTGGGCCCGCCCCGCTCCGCGGAGGGGTGGCAGCGGCGGGGCCGTGCGGGCCGGCGGCGGGAGCAGCATGTCCCGGGACAGCAGNTGAGCGGCGCCATGCGGGGCCGGCTGCTGGCGCGGCTGCGGCGCCGGAGGCAGCTGCGGCTGCTGCTGGCGCTGGGCGCGCTGGCCCTGGGGCTCTGGGCCGCCTACCTGGAGCTGGTGGCGACGGCCGGCGGCGGGGCTGCCCCGGAGCGCAGTGAGTGAGCCCCGGGCGAGGGGCAGAGGGCAGGGAAGGGAGCGGGGGGTCCCGTCCTTCGCAGCCCGTGTGGTGCCCTCCTGGAGCCGCTGCGATGCGCCCTTTCCGGGCCGGCGGGAGACGCGGGGTGAGCGCAGCCGGAGCGGGGCTTTGGCCCCCGGGAAGGGACGGGCGCTGGGGGTTCCCTTTCCTGCTTTTGGCCTACCGGCTCTCACCCCCTCTCTGTTGGGAGACCTACCCAAATCTGACCGTGCTGGAGCTGTAGAGCCCGGAGCCGCGGCTTTGAGATGCGTCTTGTTCTTGGTGCCCTGGTGCGAACCTGGACGGCAGCAGAGATACTTTGAATGCGGCTTTGATGCGAGGAGAAGTGCGTGCAGAGCAGGAGGGAATGCATACCCTGGAGAGGAGCGCCGCCCGCCCGCTAACGGGCTCGCTTTGTGCCAGCTTCAGGGAGTACAGCAGGGCTCAGGCGAAGTGCAATGAGCTGCGCTTTTTTTTTTTTTTTTTTTTTCTGAAGTAGAGGAAAAGTCTATCAGTGTTGGGTGGCATTTTGTGCTTCTCTTTTTTAAGTTACAGAAAAGTTTCGAATGGCTCATGTTTTTGTAAAAGGCTGTGATGTTGCTGCTGTTTTTAAATAATATTGGTACTTAGCTAATTTAAAAGTATAGTTTTCAACTACATGTGAGTGTTTAACTATTGATACTTTCCAGTATGTTGGTCCTTTCATTACGTCTTACAAACCTCTTAATTTTCACTCCCACGAGTCAGGCTTGGTTTCAGTCTTAAAGCTTTGGACTGTGGCTGTGCAAGGAGCACCATGAGTGTCTGCTCCCACAAAGTCCATTATGGGGCTTCAACTTGTACATTTGTTCTGTGTTATGTGTGATGTTAAGGCTAAAACATATGTTTATTGTCCCAGCAGTGTAACAGATCTGGTTTCTTTGGCTAGGATAAATCCTCTAGTAATAATCCTCTTTCTATGCCTGGTGGAATGGGAAGATGAGTTGTCCTATGAGTCTACTTTGCATTACATCTTTCATGAGCTCTCACCATGCCTTTTACTGTACATCACTTTGGCAAAACCCCACCAAAAATGCTTAAGAGAGGATTTGTACGTGTGGGCAGAGGGCTTGTGTAGAAGCAAGGGACAAAACAACCCAGAAGTATTTAAAATAGTGGTTATGAGGAGCGAGGGGCTGAGTCAGGTGTTTGGAATTGTGCACCTGATGGTCCTTTCACAGCCAGCAATGCAAAGGGAGAAGGAGGGGTGGGAGAAATGGACTGAGAGTGTGAGGGCAGCAGAGATGTGCTGTAGAAAACAACTTTCTTAGTGAATTGGGTTCTTCCTCTGCTCTAAGGCAGGGTTATTTTTACATCTCTGTTATAAAAGTCATTGTCTTTTAAGACTGCAGCTGGAAACAGTGAGATGACTGCAGTTACTACCAACTAAAACAGAACATGAACAAAATAATTGCATTATATTAAAGTTCAATTATATAAAATTCCAGGTTCTCCCGAGTCCACCAGAGACGTTGCTGCTCATTGCAAACAGAAGGTATTTAAATGCTGCTGGAAAAGGTGGGAGGTAAAATCCTCTGGCAGGCAGTTCCTCAGGGCTCAGCAACACAGAGGGCTGTGGTCACACTGGGCACTTGGTGTCATATTTTCTTGGCCTTGTAGCCAGAATCCTGGAACCTGCTAACAGGAGGAAGGTTAATCTGTGACCTTCCCCACCCTTCCTCTTGCCCTACTACCTCTAAAAGCCTGTTTTGTTTTAAGAGAAATTAGAGATCTGAGCAGAAGATAAATAGTAGTTGTTTTCTTTTGGCTGTTAAAACTAAGTAATATTTCCCCCTCTGGGGACGGGGACAGCTGTGTTTGTGACTCCGTGTTCTGGCTCTTTCCAGGATCCCGGGAAGTTGGTGTAGGGGGGAGTGGCTCTCCAAGCAATTAACACTTTTCCCCTTGTTTCTGCATTGTTTTCTGTTGCGTGTCCCAGGTGGGAACCCTACTGTAAGTCACCCCTGGGACCGACCAAGAGCTGCCACCTCCTCTTAAGTGATGCAACACAGTAATTAATGATAAAATACAAAAACTCTTTGGGCAATTTTTCAAGGCAAAAAGGCTAAAAGGCTCCTCCATTGGGGCCAGAAAGATGAAAAGCTGCTGGGCTTGTAAGATCTACAGCAGATCACTGCTTCCATCTCCTATGTCTGTAATGGGGTTTCTTCTTGCCTCCCTAAAAGGCATTGCAGAACAGTATGTTTTTGTCTTCCTAGAGAAGGGATTCCTCCTCTTGCAAAGCTGTAAGGACTCAGAGAAAGTATTTATTTTCCTCTCAGCTGTGCATGAGATGGAGCACAAGCCCCTCTGATGCCCCCACACCATTCCTGCTCTCGAGTCAGTGCCTCAGGGCAAGCCTTCAGGCATGGTGGTGGATCCTTGTGAGCTTTGTGCTCCTCTCCTCTTCCTAGCTCCCAGATCAGTGTGTGGTGGAGAGAGCACATGTCAGATGTCCAGGGTGGGTGTTTGACTCAGTGATGCTTAAAAACTGGGGCCCTGACTGTCCTCTCCTGAGGTATATGCAGCTCTGCTGTGCAACCAAGTCAAGCACGTAAAATAGTTTGGATAAAAGTGAATAAGGAGTCAGGGAGAATATCCTGGAATCATCAGTATCCATTGGCATTCATGATGCTTCACCATGTGCTGGGAGACTCTCTGGCATGAGGTAAACTTTGCTGTAGTGTTTAAGTCAAAAGATGAGGGAGCAGCCTGAGGGGCAGAACTCGTGCCTGGTGTACCCCATGGCTAGGGATTTCTGTAAGCCAATGTTGACCTGGGAAGTTGAGCTGTCAGGGAGGCTGGGATGGGCTGGACAGGCACAGAGGATAATATGGGCTCTTGTGAGTGATGGTTTTCCTTTGAAGGTGATGCTGAAATGAGTAGTCAGTCAGGTAAAGGAAAAAAACTGTTTTTCCTTGTGATGTGAGTGTACTAAGGTGGTGTTCCTACATATTCTTCCCGGGGAGTCTTGTTGGCAGGACTGTTTATGGGTAGGAGGAAGGTGTTTCTGTTGTTGTGGGGTTTGCCTTTTTGTTCCTTTTTTTTTTTTTTTTAAATTGAGCGTGTTTGGCTGGCTCGCTGCCCAATAGGTGTTTATAGGAATCCTAAACATGTTTACAGCTGAGTGAAGAGAAGCAAGCAGGCTGCTGTGAGCTGAACATGGGCACACTCTCCTCACATGAAATGTGGCCTGTTGTCATCCAAAACAAGTTGTAACAGGCAGGACACTGCCTCCCTGCCAGGAAACCTGGGGAGCTGGAGACACTCTGTTTACTCCTGCTGCTGACAGGCACTAACCTCTCTGGAGTGGGCTCTCCACTAGGAATGTTTTCTTCAGCTTTATGAGCTGCTGCACAGCACACTTTGCTCCTGCTGGAGATGAGGAAACATTATTATTTCAAGGGTGAATGAGGTGTTGGGGAGGGAGAAAACACAGAGGTCTGGAGAGCAAGTCCTGCATCCTGCCTTTACTGCTGTAATGCACTTGGCTTGGCAGCAGGGATGGAACGCACAAGGGCAGGGAGAGGTCTTTCCTCAGGGAAAACCTGTCATCCCAAAATACTGCTGCTGCATGGATGGAAAAGGTGGTGGGTCTGACAATCCTCCTGCTCCCTCTGTTTTTCTCTTCTGTGCTCAGCAGTGCCTCATCTTGCTCACCTGTGCACAAACATGTGACTGAGGGAGCAAGGCTGATGTCAGTGGGCTGTGTTTGTAGGCAGGATGTGCAGTGACCCCTCTTTGCTCTAAAATCTTGTGTCAACGTGGTGAAAACAAAGCCCCATCCCTGAGGAAACTTGGAGGTGAGGTCATTCCAGCCATTGCTGTGCAGAATCTGGTTTTTTCTGTTGCAAAGACCATGGTATTTCAGGAGTCTATAAATCATTTGCAATGATTTCTTTTATTGCAGGGGTGTGTGTGTCACACTGAGCCAGGCACAAGGAGGGGTTCAGGATTAGGTTAGAATGCTGGTACATGCAGCTTGTAGGAACGATGAGTTGGGGGCCCCTTTTGTAACCTGCCTTTCCCAACTTCTTCAACCTACCCTGTTCCTCCACATTTTACTGTTGTGCATAAATAACACTGGCAGTGTGTTAATCTTCTTATCTTGGATTGTGTCAGTGGTTTGTGTCTCACTTAGAAAAGCAGCAGTCTGGAAACCTAACTCAGGAGTGCAAGCTCCCACTTTCTGAAGTGGAAAATAGAAGGGATGTTGCTGTTGTCCTGGGGATGGCATGGAACAAGCAACACAAGGCTCCAGAACGCAGGTCCAGTCCAACCAACTTTATTACAAATAAGGTGCCTTATATAACGTGCTGCGCACAAATATTACACTATTGGTTAACAAGATGAATACCCTTTAAAGCCTATTGGATAACTATACATAGGTCTGTTTGCCTAACACTCTTCTGTACAAAACACCAGCTGCAAGAGTGTTTACATTTTCCACTTAGTGAGTTCTCATAACAAACTTAACAGAAGCATGAGAAACTTTCTCTCTGCTGCAAACATGCCTGAGTTTCTCTGCTCGGGCTTTTGACCGTATCCACAGAGGGGTTCAGAAGAAACCGTGGAAATGTGCAAGTAAAGAAGTCCTTATGGCAAGACTTCCAACTCCCCTGTATGTACATCTTCAGTATCCCTTTGCTTTCCCAGAACACTGGCATCTTCTGCCTGCCCCATGTGAGCCCTGACCTTCATGCAGGCCACTAAAAAGCAGTGCAAGTTGCCCGTGTATTGATGTGGATGGGCAGGTGCACATGTTCATGTGAGAAGAGTATCTGCCAGAAGGGTGAAGTGGGACATTTAATGTAATCTATCAGCTTCTTCCTGTGGCCTCGGTGCTCAGGAGGAGCACACCTACATCTGCAGGTTCATTCCCATGCTCACAGGCTGCCTTTTGCAATCCCTCACACATAAGGTTACCTGCCTGGGCAGGCAGGGTATTGCTCTCTGGCACAGCTAATTGCACCCAAGGCTCCTTCGTGCACATGGAGAGAGAGAGAACTGGGGCTGTGTGGTCTCCAGAGGTGTTTGAAGTATGTCTTTCCTCTCTGTGCAAGCTGTTAACCCAGGTATCCCCCTCAAAGCAGCCTGTCCTGACTGAAGGGAGCGTCTGTCCCAGGAAGGCTGAACGTGGGATTTCTGTGCTGGAAAGGGCACCTGTGAGGCCTTTGCTCCCAGGGATCAGTACCAGGCAGCACCATTCCCAAAGCCCTTTGTGGCCCTGTAGCTGTGGGGAGAGGGGTGGGCAGGTGGGGCAGGAGCACTGCCAGGGGCTCACTGCAGCCTCCCCAGAGGGCGAGTAGAAGGGCTGGGGCATCCTGCTCTGCACTGGGGTGTGCAAAGGCAGCCAACACCCCCAGGGCCATGTTCACAGCACAGGCTCCAGGGGAGAAGCAAGGGCTCCAGGGAGCACATGGATCACCTTATGGCTTGGTTGTGAGGTTCACTGACACAGCAGGTGCGGGGAAGCCCAGACCTCAGGCTGGCTCTGCCATGCTTGTCCTGGGCCAGTACATCCCTGCCTTGCTGCTGGGCCACGTGCTGCAGGTAGGTTGTGAACCTAGTGCTTTTTCACCACTTGACTTGAAGTCAGGTGGGTGTTTGTTTCCTTGCAACTTGGCCTGCAGTTTGTCTGGCCTCAGCAGATCCTCAAATCGTTTGCCAAGATTACATGTTACCCTTGTAAATAAGCTCTTGTGTCATCTCTTCGTGTACTCGTGCTACTGTGACAGATTTATGTAGTGGTGTGCCAAAACAGCCTGTATTCCTGCACACACCTTCCTGTCATGAGCTGGGCTGGATTTGGTTAGCTTGGATCTCAGAGGGTGCCCTCCTGTGCCTCTCTCCCACACCATGGGGTTGGCAGAGCAGTGATACTGTCTTCTGGAGATGTGTTTCTGTGGGCTGCAGTGACAGAAAGACTCTGCCTGCTCTCACCTGCAAGTTCAGGCAGATGTGAGGGAGGATGGACATCATCTTTCATCTGGTGGTTTGAAATTACTGACATCTGCAGGATTGCAAAAGGCAGCATGCTCTCCTGAGGACAGAGACTGCCTTGTAGGTTCTAGCAGTTGGGAATGGAGTAATAATGAGGTTCTTCCTCCAGTGCTTACAGTGCCAGCCTCAGGAATTTATGGGGTTATATATGTTGTTGAGTTTCCCTTTCCTATTTGTTCTTGCTCTGCACTGATGTTGCCTCTTAGAGTCACTTCCCAATTCCATTGCTTTTTTTAGGTTTGCAGTAATAGCTGAGAAGGACTTGCCTGAAAAGGAAATAAGCTGGCTTATTTACGTGTGGTGTGAGATTTCAGAAAGACCCATGTGCCTTGGGTGGAAACAGTTGTGAACCTGGGCCTCAGCTACTCACCCTTTGCATGATGGTACAAATTCATAGCCTATGTGTGTCATGAGCTGAGCCAAAGTACACTGGGATCTTGACAAGAACTGCTCTGTATTTCTGTTTTCCTGACAAGACTTTCCCATGCCGAAGTGCAAAGGTCTTGATGTTCCTGATGCTTTAAGATGCTTGGATGGTCTGGGATGATGCTGCCATTAAGTTCTCCTAAGACATCACACAAAAATAATCTGTGTTGCCATAATTAATTTAAATAAACTACACAGAATAATAATATTCAAGGAGTCAGTCTTTAAGATCTTCAATTATTTCAGACAGTCCAAAGCTTGTTAGGTGGACTTGAGTCCCCTTGAAGCATCAGTGCCCCTCAAAAGATCACTAATTCTGATTTTATAATTTCCTAAGGCTTAGTTGT
The DNA here is from genome assembly GCA_013390045.1 of Picathartes gymnocephalus. Lineage (NCBI taxonomy): Eukaryota > Metazoa > Chordata > Aves > Passeriformes > Picathartidae > Picathartes > Picathartes gymnocephalus. The sequence continues at coordinate 286,709 of WEKY01059665.1, forward strand.
TTCAGCATTCTGTGACTAATTCCCATTGGAGTTGCTTTTTTTTTTTTTGGGGGGGGGCGTATTTTTGGTGGGAAGAGATCAATGTGTTTTTTTTCCCAACTTCTAAAACAAGAGGATTAAACTGTCACTGATTACTTTACATTGTAGGTCTGATACCGTTACATGGCAAAATAGTCACATCTGGAGCTATTTTTCCTTTTCCATGTCGCTCTTTTCCATCAGAGATACAAATAGTAAGTCCCAGGCCTTTGCATTATCCATGGGGCTTTCCTTCCTTACTTCAGTGACCTTGGTGTTAATTTCTGACAGTTTTCTTGTTTGTTTTCTTTACCAGCTGGAAATTGACAGCCAGTGCTAGTCAGTCATGTAAAAACACTGAATACAGATCAGAGATTTGTCTACAACAGGCATGTGTTATCTTCTTGACTTTCTTTTCCTCATGCCCTCTGAACTGTGAGCGTTAGGAACTAGTAGCCTTAATGGCAGCCTGTGTTTCACTGAAATATGTAAATTCACACTCACTAAACAGTTGTTCATTGTCACATACTGTTGTATTCCAGTTACCAGTAAAAATATTTGATCTGCTGCAGCCATCTGTGATGGCTGCAAGATTGCCTGGTAGAGCTCTCTTGGAGTGAGGATTATCTGCATTTATGATATGTATATTTTTTCCTGCCATTCTAAATAAATCTGTTTCTACCTTCCTTGAAGAGGCTACTTATTTATTTCCATGTCATTAGCATGGACTTGGCCCATGTATTTGGAGCTGGCAACTCCAACAGCTTCCTCAGTGCTGCCTGTCATTTGAGCCTAGTTATCTGCAGCCCTTCTCATAAATACTTCACTTCCTAAATTAGTTTTATTTATACTTTGTAATGCAATTTTCTGTAAAATTGCTGTAGTCATGTCTGGGTGCTATTAACCCCATCTGAGCTGCAGAACAAAATTTATAATGGGCTGAGAATATCCTGTCCAGACCACCCTGTACTAATAGCCTCATTACCTGCTGCAGCAGCTCACTCTGCATTAGCTGCCACAGTCCATGTTTTGTTGTAAGCAGGCCAGTCGGGAGTGTTTTGTTTGTTTTCCATCAAAAAGGCAAAATAAGCCATCTGCTAAAACCAAGTTTTCCCACCAAACCTGTCTGAGCTATAATTTCCAGAGGTGTACTGTGGTAATAATTGTCTGCCTTACATAACGAGTAAATAGCAATTGCAAAATGAGACTTCTCCTGTGTCTTGAAAACATCAATGTGTGCTTGTGTCAGAGTTAATCCTGTGAACAGTGATTATGCCCCACAGTCTGTACTCTTATACCAGTGGGAGGGAATTGTTAGTTGCATTCACTTGGAAATTCAAAATAACGTCCAAGCCAAGAGGTTGAGAACAAAGGCATTATTAAGTCCTTTCCCAGCCCACATGTTGCTTCTTTTTCTTATTAGGGGAACAAAAACAACAAAAAGGCAGTGAGAAGGTTTGTTTTTAAATCTAGTGGTAGAGCAAGGGTGAGCCTTGAAGAGGAAGGAAATGCAGCCATCTCCAGGGCCTGCAGACTTGGCTCCCTGGGCTCTGCCAGACTCCTGTGTTGTGCCAGCACAGTGGCCAGAGGGAGGCTGAGCCTCATCCCCCTGCCCTCCCTCGGGGTGCCTGAGCGCACCACTGCTGGCTGTGGAGAGATGCACGTTTGCAGGGAACTGGCTCAGTGGGGGTGTGAAAAAATGAAGAGAGACCAGCTC
>WEKY01059666.1:9340-77841 GCA_013390045.1 Picathartes gymnocephalus
CGGTGGGGGGCAGCCCGGGGGCGGGCGGCGGGGGCGGCGGCCTCTGTCCCGGCCAGGGGCATGCTGCCGGGCCCGGCCCTCTGCCGTGTTGCTCCCTGCCAACTTTTCCCGGTTGTTGTCCGGACCCGGGCTGGCCCCGCCCGGTGCTGCTGGTTCTGCGGGGGCAGAGGGGCGGCCCCGCTGCTCACCTGGCCGCCCAGGGCCGCGCTTTTCCGCCGGGGAGAGCCGGCGTGTTCCGTCCCTGGAGCGAGCAGAGCCCAGTGCGCTGTCCCAGCCCCGCCCGGGGAGCGCTGCCCGCGGCTGTTGAGCCCGGCCCGCGGCACCCCGGAGCAGCATCGTCCCCGAAACCCGGGGTGTTGTAGCCCTTGGTTTGGCTCTGCATTGGTGGTGGGGTTGGGCGTTTTGTGGGATTTTTTTGTCTTATTTTTTGTTTGGGGATTTTTTTCTGACTCCCCAGATGTTCCTCTTTAAAGCTTTTGCTAGTTGTCTACATTTCATCACAGAGCCTGGCAGGCTTTTAAACGAAGGAAATGAGATGGCTGGTGGCAGAGATGCTTTGGGGAGGTGGTCTCCCCCCACGGCACGGGCGGCTGCGGGCCGAGGGCCCGGTAGCATGGGTTGGGATGCAGCCGCTGCCCAGTGCCGGCCGGGTTTGCTGGCGTTTGCAGACTTTCCTCGATCCTTGCTCACCAAACTCTTTCTTTTCCCTTAAAGCTCAGCCGTCGATGGAAGAAGTGGTACCAAAGTGGCCATTAAGAAATTGTACCGCCCGTTTCAGTCTGAACTCTTTGCCAAACGAGCTTACCGAGAGCTGCGTCTCCTGAAACACATGAAGCATGAAAATGTGAGTTGGGTCGTTAGAAATCAAAGAAAATATGTAGATTTGGACAAGGCAGATATGTAGCTGAATGGAATTCTGGAATTTTTCAGCCTGTCTTTTGTCTTGTCTGTCCTACAAACATCAGTTCACACAAACTAGAATGTCCTGTGGGAAACACCACTTAATTTCCATGTAGGAAAGATTGGGTGGGGAAGGTTAGGACCACAGTGCAATTTGCTCAGCGCTAGTGAGAGGGATTAAAGACCAGAAATTACAGGCTCCATCACTGTGTTCTGTGAGTTGCAGGAGATTGCAGAGCACAGATCTGTGGGTCTCAGGTGCCTGCATTTCTTCTTTTTTTTTTTTTTTTTTTTTAATTCCCCTGAGCTTGCATGAAGATGCACATGTGCATACTTTTGGGGAGGGGTTAGCGTTTTCTCTTTTTGTATTGTTCACGAAGCATTTGAAAGTTTCAGGCTGATATTGATGGGAAACAGGAAAAGTCCACAAATGACTAAACAAATTGCTTTACTGTGAAGCAGTACAGAACTCTGCACATAATTCCCATGTAACATGAAAGAAGAGCAGCTGTAGAAAGAAGTGTTGAAGCTGTGATTGAGAGAAAGAGTCATGGTCCCAGTGCTGCTTAGTGGTTTAGGAAAAGAATACAGAAGAAGTTTATGCAAAAACAGTTTTTGTGGAGTCAGAGCATGGATTCCAGGTGAGAAGAGTCCCAGGGTGGGCTTGGAGGGTCACAGTAGTAGTTTTATGTGTTGTTCATGAAGAATGCATATAGGATAAAAAAACTGAGAGTTTGGAGGGAGTTGTTAAAATAATGCATAAGAGTATCGTTTAAAATAGTAGTTGATGGGGAAGATTAGAGCATACCTCCATTCAGAGGGCCTTCAGAAAAAGCTGAGAGATCGAAAGCAAGGATGAGAGAAACTGGTAATAACAATAACTAGTCATTGCCATTTAACATTATAATACTAATATTGTGAGTATCAGCTACATTCATTTGAGGAATAATTCGTGGGCTATCCTGACTGTCTAGAAGGAAAAAGAGCTTTTTGTAGGCTTAAGAAACTGTCTGATTGTTTTAATCTAAATATTTTAGTCTGATTACTTCAAAGTAACTGCCTCATAACCACTGCTGCATATATTTAAGAGTTAGTGTTTGCAGGAAACTTCTGTGTATGGGCTTTAATACTCTCAGCGTTTTCTTTACTGAACATTTGGGAGCAGAGCAGCCCGTGCAGTTGCCAAGCTCCTAACTGTGTCCAGAATTTTGAGATTATTTTTCTTCCATTTCCCAGAATAATCTGTTGGATAGCATTTTCCACTCCTAGTAAGTTTTATGCAGTGGATGCCCTTCGGAATAATACTGTAGAACTCCACTGTGGACTCAATTGGTAATTAAAGAGTCCAGAAGAAAATGCTCACTGGGGAACATGAGCACAGTCTGTACAAGTTACAAATCAATATATATGAAGGAAGAGAATGATTTACAATCTTAGAAAACAGTTTGGGCTACAGAAAGAAGAGGTTTATGTACTAAGGAAAAGTTTTAACATGAATTATGGCACCTACTGATTAGAAAACAAAGACTGAATAAATACTCCTGCAGGGTTTGGAGGCATAAACTGACTGTTCCACGCAACTGTGATGAGATTGACGTGGCAGTGCAGCCATCAAGACAATTCCTATCTGCCACTCCAGCCTCACTCCCTTTTGTCAGACATGTTGCCCACGGTGAATTAGAAGCAGCAGCAATGCCTTTTAAGATTTGCAGTTCCTGAGCTGTTCTCAAGGGTACTCCTTTAACTGCTCCACCCATCCAAAATTAAATTAGAATGGCAGTATTGTTCCTCATCATGATTTTCAGCCTGACCCCTTTGACCCACGACCATTCTGTCAAAGAGCTTCTTTTTGTGTATTTCATAGAAATATAGACCCACAGAATGGCTTGTGTTGAAAGGGATATGAAAGATCATCTAGATCTAACCCTTCTGCTGCGGGCAGGGACACCTTTCACTAAACCAGATTGCTCAGAACCCCATCCAACCTGACCTTGAACACCTCCAGAGATAGGGCATCCACAACTTCTCTGGGAAACTTGTTCTTGTGTATCACCAGCCTCACAGGAAAGACTGTCTTCTGTTTACTTGATAGTAAAAATTGCATCCAATTCACTCTTCTTACCTGTTTTTGTTTCAAAATTACTTCTGTAAGTATGAGGAATTTGATGTCGGCTTTTATGGAAAGTGTGATTTTTGTTTGTTTCACTATGATTGCCTCTCAGTGGACCACCTCTGCCCCTCATAGCTTTCAGAGAATTTCTGTGTTAAGCATGCAGCAATACATTATCACAGTTTATTTGACCTTATGCTGTATTCAGAATGATGGAAAAAATTGTAATGGTCTGACACACTGTGTTAAAAATAGCAGCTCTGATCCTCCATTAAGATAGCAGAAGATACCATTAAACCTGTGTCTCAGTGGTGCAATTCATCAGCATGTCAATGAAGAAAAATGAAGGAACACTACTGCTTAATACCCTAGATGACCTCCATTTTATCCCCTTTGAGGAATATGCTCATCTTTTTTATGTGGAAGGGTTGTAGGATGACCAGGAGTCCTGTAAAAGCAAATATAGGAGTAATTCTACTGAATTTTATTGGAGTTGTATTTTGCTTTGTAGGGAAGCTAAGTCACAGGTCAATTTGCTTGTCTATTTAGGCATTTTCAGGAGGAGGTGACTGGTTGCTGGCATAGCATCTTTCATTAGACCACTGCTCTCCGTAAAGCCTCTCAAGTAAATGTAGTGAGGCATATTTCTATATAGACCATGAAGTGAGGAATGTTCCTATATAAGCCATGCGGACTTGATCACATGGGACTTCTCATCAACTCTTTGCAAACAAATCCAAACGAGTGTTGAGAGCCAGGGGACAGAGGCTGTGTGTGAAGAGGATGAGACTTTTCTGTTAAGAGATAAATCAGTCTTTAATGGCACTGGTATGCTTTTTTTTTGGTAGCCCTTTTAATCTGAGAGGACACGGGATGTTTCCCAAACTTCTTAAGTTGCTTCTACTACCAAAGAAGCAGTCTAACTCAGGTCAATTCCTAAGACATTGCCAAAAAGAAAAGTTTGTTTCCAGTGAGATAAGCTGCTGGATCACTCTGTAGCTGCATAAGTAGCTGGCACATGGGAGGACATGATATGGAAATGAGGAATAAACACAGCTAAGGCAGAATGAAGAAAGCACTTCTCGGGGTTGTTTTTCTCCTTCATTTAATCATGATAGTTTGTAGTATTCAGCCCACTACAGCCTTAGCAGCTCTTGATTATTTCTTTCATATCTGCTGAATCTTGTACAGAGGAACAGTCTTTTCACCTTGAGGAAATATTTTGCAGTAGTGCTGCTTCTGTTCCGCGTTTCTGACCATTTTGAGTCCATTTAAAATGAGGTCGTTTAAAACTGACCTATTATGGCTCTGGCTTAAAACCAAAAGCAGTGAGAATATGGCCAGCATGCTAACTTTGGCCCTGTCTTTAGCTCTCAAACGTTTGCACAGATATGTATTTGTGTATTCTTTTGCAGTTAATGGAGATGTCTGGGTTTTGCTCTGCATACACAGACAAGTAAGTGGAGGTGCAGTACCTTTAGTTTCTTTTGGTAAATAACTTGGATCTTCTTACATGTTTGGACTGTAAGTGATACCTTGATACCTGCTTTGGTTGAAACAAGTGCACAGTTGTTTGCAGTGGTCCAGCCCTCGTGCTCTCCTCACCTCCAGTTTGTTCAGAGAAGTTTTCAATCAGGAGTGCAGAATAACTGGCAAGGGGAGATGGCACTGGAGAGAGGAAGAGAAGAGCAGTGGCTCCTGCTGGTGGCTTGTATCAGAGCAGAGTGTGGATTTTATCAAAGTGTGGTGTGTATACATATGTGTATACCTATGTGTACATATGTATGTACCTATGTGTACATACAGGCACCCACGGGAATTCTGACGCAGTTCTAACATTTAAGTTCTGAATGTGTTTCTGGTGTAAAATTTCTGACAAATGCCCATTAAACATTTCTTGAGCCAGTTAATATTCTACAGATGTTTTACCTTCCTGGAAACTCTAGGAGGCCACTGCAGTATTTGTTTAAAGGTACTCTATATTATGCTCTCATTATTATCTCACTCTGTGCTCAGAGTGGAAATTATTCTCTGGTGTATTCACACGTCTGAAGATCAGTGTGTATTTTGCATTATGAGAAGCACGTAGCTTTTTTTTGCCCTTTGGAAGGAATTGGATATCCAACAGACACCAAATTATCTGTCTCTCTACAATTGCATTTTTGAGGATGATATACTTTTAGGTTGGCTGCTTTTTAATTCTGTTTTCTTTTTTATTTTGAAAAAAAAAAATATTGAGCTCTTTATTTTCACCTACACAGTGTCAACCAGGGGAGGAATTAGTTCCAGAGAAAATATTGGGTCACACTATGTTCTTGCTTGAGAAAAATCTTAAATGTGTTATCTTTTGCAGTTCGTCTAGCCTGACATGAGCAGTGGAAAGCAACGGCATATGCAGTGTACGAAATCAGACCAACAAGGGAGTTGTAGATGAGTGATGCCTTAATGGATGAGAGTGTGCTCACTGTTTTAGAAGAGGTTTCCTGCAGCAAGTCCTGCTGGACTGTACCAGCTAAGAATTCACATTCTTTGGGTACATATATGCCAGTAAAGTGCAATTCAAGAATCCTGTCTGGAAATGGCAAATCTCTTTATTAGTCCTTATGAAAGCAAAAACACTGTTATAACTGGACAGTTTATTGCTGTCAAAAATTTGTAAGGGAGAAACACTCCCGTCTGCTTTTCTGCCGGCTGAAATCTTAGCACATCTAGGCAGCACAGGACATTGAACTAATATTATTTTTGTACTCAAAAGTCAATAAATCAGCATAGGGGTATCTATTGTCATATCTGCCTATTTTCCTAACTTGACTAATGGGTGCTTTATGTAGGCTGGGTTTCAGCTGATAGCCATTTATTCACACCCCGCCTTGGGTACTGATAAAGCAGACTGATGAGCTTATTCCATGAAATGAAAATAAGAAAAACAGCACCAAAACCCAAACTTTATCTTTTGATTGCCATACAGTCTAGAGATGAAGATGAGTCTGTCTGCAGAATTTGAATCAGTCCAGGGTTATATATGAATCCTTTGAAGGAAGAGTGTGCTGATGCTCATGCGTATGCCTTGTGAGTGCCAGTGTGCTGACTGGCAGGAGAAAAGAAAGGAAGTCTTGCAGGCATCCCTCATCTTTGTAAGGAAGAGAGGTGACTGTGGTACAAGCCTTGGCATGAATAGTTAAAATTTTAAAAAGACTGAGAGTTCTTAGTGTAATAAAAGGATGCAGGTGCCCATGATGTAGAACAGCACAGGAACATGAAGTTAATCCTGCAGAAAATTTAATGCGACACAGTATGTAGTTCAGCAAGGCTCTCTCTTAAAAAATGCACTTGCATGTTTAGCCTCAGTGCTGAAGCCACTCAGCTTCACTGTGTTTTCATGCATAACATCTGCAAGACAAAGCAGCACTTACTGTATGAGAGTCATAACCTACATTACTTATTAATTTGTACTAGATTCAGGTCTTTTCTTGATGTACTGCTGCTTACATCAGAAACTGTCTTTTACAGAAATGTAATGGGTCAGTCCTTGAATAGAAGTAATCCAATATATCAAAGTACAGGGGAGGGCAGAGATAAGGAGCTATTCACCATTGTGCTCTGCTGTTGGAATAGTATTTGGAAAAGGAGGCAGCTGAGAAAGGAAGGGCAGAAACCACCGTACCAATGTGAATCTGTTATTTATTTGTTAACAATAGTAAAGTTGGTGAGTGTGGTCAGGGGACACACACAGTAGGGTTAAGAAAGGCTGGAGATGCTGCTACCCACCCCCCACTGGCTTCAAAGTAAATATATTGGGTGAAAGCATACCTGTGGAAAGCGAGTTAGACCAGTAGATGGGTAGTTCTGTGGGTTTGCACTTCAGGAAGATGGAGCGTCTCTTATGAAGACAGGCTGGGAGGGTTGTAGTTGTTCCACCTAGAGAAGAGAAGGCTCTGGAGGGACCTTAGAGCAGCCTTCCAGTACCCAAAGAGGGCTACAAGAGAGCTGGAGAGGAACCTTTTACAAGTGCATATAGTGACAGGACAAGGGACAATAGTCTAAATTGAAAAGGTTAGATTTAGACTGGACATAAGGAAGAACTTCTTTACTGTGAGGGTCATGAGGTTGTTCGAAGTTGTGGATGCTTCATCCCTGGAAGTGTCCACGGCTGGGTTGGGTGGGGCTTTGGGCAACCTGGTCTAGTGGAAAGTGTCCCTGCCCATAGTAGGGGATTAGAACTACATGAGTTTAAAGGTCCCTTCCAACCCAAACCAGTCTGTAGTTCTAGGGTATTGATGCAGTGTTACACCCTGTCCCTGAGATGAAAGCTCTTAAAGTACTTCAGGGCAGGTTGAAGAAATCCAGGTTGTTTTTCAGTCAAATGTACAGTAGATGCATTCTTTGTGGGCTTATTTATTTGAGAAATTGCCTCTTGGCAGAGTTAATAGGGGTAAAAGTAAGACCCCAAAAAGCAGCACTGCTGCTGATTTCTGCAGATGCTTTTCATTGCAGAGTGTACTGGGTTCATTCCTCTGCTGGACTTCCATCTCTGACTGTGTCAGTAATTGTGCTGATTAACACCAGAAATATATTTATAGGAGGTTTCACAGATATCTCTATCACGTTTCATATAGGCAATGCTATGAAAAATAAAATTATTCTTGTGATTGCTTATGGTGGCTTACTTTAGTGCTGGAACATCATAAAGTTATTTACAAATACTGGCTTTAATTGAGAGATTTCAAATAGAAACAGAATTTTCCATCATATTATAAAGGAGGGAGTTGACTATGCTTTGTCTGGTTCTTTCCCTTTTCCTGAACAAGTAGCTGAAGTTATATCTTCCTCAGAGGATTTATTTTATCCCATACTTCCTTGTGCTTAATATAGCTGCAAAAATCTCTGGCCTAAATGGAAATATGAATGACTCTGCTCCAGTACAGGAAAATAATCCCAAACCACAATTATTAAATAAAGATCAGTGAGGAAAAGGAAATAGGTCCTTCACTTTTATTTTAAAATTGATTAACTGTTAGTATGTCGTACCATTTTGGGCACCAAGATGGATTTCATGATTTTTAGAAAACCTGGTTTGTTAAGCAAGAGATGAATTGTGAAATCCTTGGCAAATTTAAAGAGTTTTCATTATTTAAAATCCCCTTCTTTGAGAGCTGAGCATTGGTCTTGGTGGCTTCATTCACTGTAGAGGATTTGCAGCAATGATGTTCGTCTCCATAAGTTTGCAACCGTACCTCAGCAATAACGTACATCAGGCAGCATTAAGTAAGCACCAGGAACTCTGTATACTCGAATGGATACGCATTAGAATGTTAGTGAACTTCATTAGTGTGTTTTGGGGCTGGTATGTTCTGCATGGAAATGTTCTTCATGCTCCTGTGTTTCACAGGCGGTGCCAGATAATGCCTCGGTGCACAGATGGGTGTGATAGAGCAGCCACATTATTTCATCCTCCTCTGTGTCCCTTTTCATTGTGGTGTCCCGATGTCTTTCACTGCTACGTTCAGATATGATGGGGTTTATTTTCTTATGGTTCTTGCTTAGGTGTATGAGGGCGTGGAAATACCTGCTTAAGGAGAACAAGAAAGACTTCTGAGAAAGTGGGGCTTGATAAGGAAAGATGCATATTGAATAAGATTACTGCTAAAATGTTAACTTCCTTCTTTGTATATGTAAATCTGAGGAGAGCACACAACTTTTCTGGCCGTGTATGCTCTGTGTGTGTGTTTGCATACACACACTGCCTTAGGAAATGCCTGTAGAGCTACATTATGCTCCACTGGTGTATAATGTACGTCTTTGTAATCCTGTCCTCCTCCTTTCTTTCACTACCTCCACAGAGAAAAGGAAAACCTTATGTAAAACTGTCATAAAAAAGAAAATTCTTATTGTAATGCAAGCACTAGAGGTATTACTTCAAATAATAACCACATCTTCTGTGGGTTTAATTATTGTTTTATGGTAGCTGTTCTTCTTTAATTAGTTTTATATAACAGTCCCAGGTAAATATTATTAGTGACTTTTTTCAAAGATATATGTGGCTACAGGGAAAGGGAGTTGTAATTTTCTGCCTTCATCTTTATTAGTTTTTCTATCTTCTTCATCATTGTGACATTTTGATAATATCCAGGCTAACTGTAGTAGTTTGCCCTTAATATGGAAAGACTAAAAATATGTGCAATAAAGATTTCATCATGGTTGGGGATTTAAAGCTTTAAATAAAGGAAATTGTCCTTTTCTTGCGTTTCCCCCCTCCATTTCTGCTCATGCTTCTCTTTATTTTCAGGTGTTTTTTTTAAACACGGAGTGTATTTTTTAAACATATCCTAAGGGGGACACTGCTCGTCATGGAGTACAGTCCATCTGATTTGGACGACAGTTCTTGGTGTGTAATCTGATGTCTGTATGGTCACAGAGATAGGATTAAACAAGATTATAAAGGTTATTAGCCTTTTAGCTTGCTTTCTAGCAAAGTCCTGCACAGCCCCATGTTGCTAATAACAGCAAAGTTGTGGGTTCAGTCCCTGTAGAGGCCATTCTCTTGAGTTGTACTCGATGATCCTTGTGGATCCCTTCCAGCTCAGAATATTTTGTGATTCTGTGACATAGCAGCCTGCACCTGGGAAACACCACAAGCACTCGGAGGCTTGGGAGTCTTCCTCTGAACAGACAGAAATGGTCATGCATTAGCAGCAGAAGTAGAAAAGAAACAGCTCTAAAAGCCTGTGTTATTTAGGCACTGCCTGGATTAAGCAGCATCTAAACTAAAATCTGGCTTTAGATAATTCCAGCTACTTCTTTTTGAGCACTGAGTTCTGTATATTTAATTTTCTGGTGTTTAATGGGCTTGAAAGAAGCATTGGTATTTAGTGTAATGCACCCAGTCAGTTTGTATAATTCTCCCAAAAACCATACTAATGGGAAAAGCTGTGGTGGAAAATCCATTTTAGTAGATTGTTACTTCTCTGTTCAGTGATAGAATGCTTTCGTTTGACAAAAAAAACTCTTTGGAGAACCTAAGGTGTAAGCCATAGTAAATCGTATAAAGTTCTTGCTAATTTTTCCTCAATAAAACAGTTTAGTTCTGGTTTCTTCTTTGTACTTCCAAAAAATTGTATTGTTACTGAAATTAGAAGATGTTTACAGTGTACTTCATTGACAAGCAGCAGGCCCAGCTAGGTGCAGAGCACTTATGAGTGCTTCATATTATAGACTGATTTTTCTGGTTTATTTTCAACACTTTAGTAGTTAAAGTGATAAAATACTGCCTCCTCTTAACATAAAACAGCCTCTGAACTTTTAGTTCCAGTAGATACTTTTATATTTTTTTATCACAGGGTAAAGCTGCCATCTAAGTTATAAAATCTAACGCATAACAAATCCTGGCAGTACTTTAGGTATTCTTTCTGCCATGTTTATGTCTGTCGCTAATGTCTCACTGTGTTTTGGATTATATTTTTTCACTTATTAGGTGATGTAGGCTTTATTGTGTCAAATCAGTCATCAATTCTTTTTCTTTTTTCTTTTTTCTGTTTTTTAGGTCATTGGAATATTGGATGTGTTCACACCAGATGTAACACTGGAGAAGTTTAATGACTTGTAAGTTCCAAGTTGTTTGTGTTTTGGAGCAGAGCACTGTTGCTTGTGTGGGAGGAAAGGTTGATGCTTTCTAAATAGAGAATTTCAAAATTGTTGCTTCAAGACTTTTTTTTGAATTTCACCTTAATATAACTCTTACGTGCAGCTTTGGTGCGCTGGAGTTTTCAGATTGTCATTAGAACCAGTTTCCTGTCTTACAAGGTGTGTACTTCTTTTAGCCCTTAGTAAATGACAGTTCGGTGAATTCCCTAATCCACCTTACAAGTATTGATTTCTTACCCTAAGGCCCAGGTTGCTCAAATGGTAGGACAATTCTTAACCCAGTCAGGTAGGCTGAAAGTTACCCCTGCTAAGTGGCACATCTCAGTGGCATCCATCCAAATTCAAGGATCCCTTAAAGAGGGCTGATGCTGCTGAATTTTTTAGCGTTTATCTGCATTGTGGTCTGTTGTGCCCCATGACTGTTTTCCCAGTCAGGTGTCCAAACAGCACCTGATACAGGTTGTTTCTGCCACATCTCCCTAACTTTTTGGTGGCATCTCAGACACAAGATGTTTAACAAACCTGCTGTTTTATTTGTTTACTGCTACAATTCTGGTGAATTAGAGTTGCTGGAGAAACAGTGCTCAGAAATCCTTTTGGGCTTAATGTAGGTTTCCTGTGTTAGTAGAACTGTTCTGGATTTCATCTAGTGTAGCTATGTTTCCTAAACAACCTTGTGTATTTATATGTTAACAAAGAAAGCAGAAGAAAGACAAAAGACAAAGAAAAGCAAAGAAGACAGAGAAATACAGAAAATGAAGTACAGAAAACATGGACCATGTGTTCATATTGATTGTTGAGCCAAAAGGAATGTTGTCCATATTGTCTATTGTGCTAGCATTTTATACTGTATATGTAGTAGGATGCACATGTATGTGATGAGCGTTGAAGCACTATGTTTTAAATGAGACCCTAAAATCATCCTCCAGATTTTGGTAGTTCAATGAGTTGGTCATGACTGTGAGAACGTTGCCTTGAATGAATGTCTTAGCTTTCTGTGTAACTGTCTTTGAAATACCATGAGGCTTTTGGTTAGCTTCTTTCTAAGCTAGTTCTGATAACTAGCAAATTTCCATAATCAGTGGCAGAATCAGGCAATACCTCTGTAAGATAATCAGATAAAAACAGATAGGTTTAGAGGGTAGGAGGATGATGAAGGAATTGTTTGGTAAATGGAATGATCCATAATTTAATATTGTAATTGTACTATAACATACAATTATGTTTAAATTTACATGATGAAGTAATCAAGTTAATCTGTTTGGTTTTCTTTCCTGTTTTGTTTCGTTTTAAGCTACCTCGTCATGCCGTTTATGGGAACAGACTTGAGTAAGATAATGAAGCATGAGAAATTAACTGAAGATCGAATCCAGTTCCTGGTATATCAGATGTTGAAAGGCTTAAAGGTTTGCCAGTTCTACTACTGTTTTGATTTCACAGTCTTTTTTCCTATTAAACTGTTATGGAGAACTATAAGTACTTACAATTTAATAGTAAGATAAAATTTATCTCACCTAGTATAGTAAAAAATGTATATTAAATCTAAACCATTACATTAATTTATTATATAAAGTATATTTTTACAGCTAAAAAATTCTGACTCTCTCTGTTTCTCATCTTCCGTTTGATGCTCCAGTCCCATAACCATCATCATTAAGCTTCACTGGCTTTGCTTCAGTGTCTTTCTTTAACTGGGAAGCATAGCTGAGCACAGCACTCCAGGTGTGTTCTACCTGACCTGAGAAAAGGGGAAGGATCATCTACAAGTTGCTGGCAATCCTCTGCCTAATGCGTGAGGCTTTTGGTTGTCTTTGGTGCAAGGGCACAGGTCCTTTTCTGCCAAGCTGGTCAATCTCCAGCCTTGTCTGGTGCATGGGGTTATTCCCTCCCAGGATTTTGTTGAACTTTGCTGGGTTCCTTTCAGCCCCTTTCCTTTAGCATGTGGAGATCTCACACAATTCTCTGTTGTGTCAACATTATTTTCAGTTCTGCATCAGTTGCTGAGTTGCTGAGCCCTCTGTCCCATCATCCAGGTCAGCAATGAAAATGTTAAACAAGACTGACTGCAGTACTAACCCCAAGGGGGACACTGCTGGTCATGGGCCTCCAGCTGGACTTCCTGCCACTGATCACAACTGTTTGATCACTGCAGTTCCGTCAACCTTGATCCAGGCAGTTCAGTCACTGTCCATTAATCTAACTCCTACTTCCACTGTCGCTCCAGGTGTTATGAGAGTTTCAGAAGCCTTGCCAGAGTCAAGGTAAACAAAACTGTCTGCCCTCCTGTCATCCAGCAATCCACTTGTCTTGTCATAGAAGGCTAGCAGGCTGTCAGGCATGATTTTCTTCTGCAAATCCATATTGACTACTGCCAATCAGTTCTTTGTCCTTGTAGTTTTTGGAAATGGTTTCCAGAATTACTTGCTTATTACATTCCCAGAGAGTGAGGTGCAGCTGACTGGCCTTCCTTGATCCTCTTCTTCTTTACCCTTTTGAAGACATGAGCAACATTTGCTTTCTTGTAATCATAAGGAACATCTGATCACCATGACATTTCACATACTATTAAGTGGCCTCATGATGACATTGGCCAATTTCCCTTAGAATTAATGAATGTATCCTGTCAGGGTGTTTGTTTAAATGTTAAATTTGTGTTTGTTCAGATGTTCCCTATCTGATCCTCCTCCACTGAGGGTTAAGTCTTCCTTGCTCCAGACTTTTCCAGCAGTTTCAGATGTCGCTGTTGTCCCGGGGATGGCCAAGGAACAAGCAACATAAGACTCCAGAACACCAGTCCAGTCCAACTAACTTTATTACAAAAATGCGTGTCTTATATAGAACACATCGCACAAGTATTATACTGTTGGTTAAGAAGATAAACACCCTATAAAGCTATTGGCTAACTAAGAATAACTCTTATTTTCCTAACCCTCTTCATAGCAAATACATAGCTGCAAGATTGTTTGCATTTTCCACTTAGTAAGTTCTCATAACAAACTTAACAGAAACATGAGAAAGTTTTCTGTCTGACAGACAAAGCTGCAAATTATGCCTGAGATTTCTCTGCTCAGCTTCTGCTAGCATCCACATTCAGGGACCTTTGATATGGTAAATATTACCAGTAAAGATGAATGAAAACAAGGGCATTGAGTACCTTGGCTTTTTCATGCCCCTGGTGCAGTTGCCTGTGTTTTCCTTAGTTTTGTTTTTGCTCCTAGTTCACATGCAGAAGTCGTTCATGTTGGCCTTTGTGTCTCTTATGATGTTCAGTTCAAGAGGGCTTTGCCTTTCCAAATCCTATCTCAGCACACTTGGGCAGTATCTCCACATTCCTGCAGGGTGACCTGACTCTGCTTCCATCTCATTTACACTTTTTTATGTTTCGGTATCCCTAGGAGTTCTTGCCTCCTGCCACCTTTGCTTGATCTTGGTTTGTATTGTCTGTTTTTGTAATGTGCTGATGTTTTACACTGTGAAATTAGGAAAGGATTCTTAAAAGACTATAACAGACCATGCAGATTTGTCTAGTTTTGAACTGTATAGGAAAGCTTCGTCTTGTAGCTCTTCCAGTAAGTCTTGGGAAGAATAATGATTTCAGTGTATCATTTTCGTAAATAAAAAGTATGACCAAATGCCATGTGTGAGCTAGTTGTTGGTCTTATTCACAATTTTCTTTTTCTTTTCAGATAGAAAGCCTGACTGTTAATCTGCCATTCTTACTCAGAAATAATGTTTATATTAATCTCTGTTTTCTCTCTTAGATATTGTACTTCTGTAGACTGCAGGTCTTACAGCATAAGCTGTAACAACATAATCTTGAATTTTACTGACTCTCACAATAATGATTCTAAATGTATTAGCTATCATATACTTTGTATGTTTTTCTTCCTCATCTTTTGCTAAATACTGTTTATTATTGTTACTCCTTTTTTCTACTGCTTGGCTTTTAGAAATTGGACTGTGTCTATTGAAGTTCATGGTCTTACAACACCAAAAGAAGATATTTCTTAGGCTCGCTGTTTTTAACTGTAACCTATATTAATGTGATGTGAAAATGATTCTTGGTCTAGATTAGTACTAGAGTTCTTAAATTACTGTGTTTACCTTTTGAGTACACGCAGCTGTTGATCGTAAAAAGGCTACTTCCTCCTTACTACTTTTTTCTTTTGGTGACACAATTCCAAGAGATGAAAAACCTTGACCAAGGTCTGCAGGCTTTATCCAGGCTCTCCTTCAGTGATGCCTGTTTAATTCCCTTTGCTGCTCTGGAGACACATGGTGTAAGGAGGCTGTGGAATGGCACTGTCTTAAGTTGAATGTAATTCCTTGGCTGCTGCTGCCAGTGTACAATTTTGGTTTTACGGTCCTGTGCCTGGAACATACAATGTATGGGCAGAATTTCCTCTGTGCTTGTACAGATAAGTGAAGTCAATGTAGGGATGTGCTTGTGCAGTGGAAATACAGACCTGATTTTAATACAGGAATGTCTGGCACATCCATCAGGATGTGGATTCATCTAGATCTATACTCACATTGCCAAACATTATTAAAAAATAATTAATGTAGCAGGACAGCATGCTGTGCCTGGACAAGAATATCAGAAACAGCATAACCAAAATTCTATTGTCTCGCAGCACTTAACAGATACAGAACGGCAAGTAAACTGTTTTACTCCCATCACAAAACATAGTAAATATACTTTTTTGTTGAGTCCTGCATTATTGATTTGTCTTTGACCCTACCCTGGATTTTGTGTTCTTATTTTAGTAGATTTTTGCTCACATAGCCTTTTACATATGCTGAGTAATTATCCTTTGTGTTCTACAGTTGTGCATTTAAGTGCTATAATTCTCATTTTACAAATGCAGGAACTAAAGTTGGGTAAACTAAAGCCAGGTTTGGGGAAATTGGTTTTATTTAAACTGGAAGGAATTTACCTCTAATCTGGACTTTGAATGTGGAGTTATGATTTCAGTTTTGTAATTAGTTCCCTAGTCACAAAGCCATGTCCTAATAAGTGTTGTCTCAAGGACTGTGTAAGTGGAGTGGTCTGTTTAAGTTGCAGGTAACTGTCTGGGAAGCAGGTTTCCAGGAGATGCAGCTATTCACCAGGGATGAAAAACATTTGTGCTAACTTACAGGCAAGCAATATATGAACTGTAAATAATTAGCTTGGGTTGAGTGTAGTGGAAACGATGAATAATTAATTTAATTCCAGTGAAATGGCTTAGAAACATATTTTGGTCCTGGTGACGTACTATCTGACAGAGGCCAACAGAGCAGAACTTGTGGCCCCAAAGGTTGACACTGAAGTGCGTTGGATCAGTAAATGTGGAAGACAAATGGAGCAACTCTCTGTGGTTGACATACATGGGAAGAAAACAGAGCAGGAATTTAAGAGAATATATTGGGCAGGTTTGTGGCAAGGTTTATTTGTTAATGAAGGCTGCAGGGGTGGCTTCTGTGAGAAGACACCAGGGACTGCCTCCATGTTGAACAAAGTTCCAGCTGGCTCCAAGGCAGACCCGCTGCTGGCTAAAGCTGAGCCCATCAGCTCATACGCATGGCACCTCTGTGGTATTTAAGAAGAGGTAAAAAAATGCTGTGAAGCAGCTGTGAGAGGGGAGTGAGAAAATGTGAAACAGCCCTGCAGGCACCAGAGTCAGTGAGGATAGAAGGGGAGAAGATGGTGCAGGTACTGAAGTAGAGATTTCCCTGCAGGCTGTGAAGACTATGGTGGCATAGGCTGCTCCTCGGCAACCCCTGAGGGACCACGACAGAGCAGATATCCACACAGCAGCCCTGGAGGACCCCATGCTGGGGCCCAGGGATGTGCCCTAAGTGAAGCTGCAGCCCAAAGAGAGCCCGTGCTGGAGCAGGCCCCTGGCAGGTTTTGTGGCAAGACTTGTGGCCCATGGGGGACCCACACTGGAGCAGTGCACTCCTGAAGGATTGCATCCTGTGTGAAGAACACATGCTGAAAGAGTTCATGACGGACTGTCTCCTGTGGGAGGGACTCTAAAAATAAAAGCAGTTACATGGCAACCAGCAACCAGCAGGGATGATGAGATAGTAACTGTGATAAATCTTCTGTAAGAAGTGATTTATCTGAATAGTTTCTTACCCCATGTTTTTGAGAGCACAACTGTACTTACTTCAAAATTACCAGCAGGAAATAAAATATTATTCAGCTACTAGACTGTTTTGTCATTTCTTATTACACAGCATACTCTGGAGAACAGTCTTTACTGTATCTGTTACATTAAATTGGATTCTCATTGAACTCTTTCAGCCAGAAGTACACACCTAAGCTGGAAATATTTTTAAGAAATAGGAATGGTTCAGTGTTTGAGGCACATTCTTGTAGCCCTGTCTGTGCTGGGAAATGTGTTAATCTGAAAGCAGTGTTGCTAGCATGCAGACAAAAAAGCAAATGAGTCAGTAATTTGTTTATTCTTTTACAGATATCAGTAAATTAGCTGTTTAAGAAAAGGTTAGCCAAGTTTTGCATGAAAATATTGTACTTTTTAAGGTCTACTGTATGTGGGTTAGAGACAACCCATCTGTGTTTATTTGGATTGCTTTTTTGGTGGGGCATAGGGAACAAACATACACTTAGCTAGTGCTCAGTAGAGGCATTATAAGGAAAAATGCTTGCAACACCTGGGAAGGAGGAGTATGCCACTCTGTAGATCTTTGTGGTAAAACTCATTCAGCTTCTCAAGCTTAGCCTCTCATTTGTATGATGACTTTGTTTTTCACCTTTTAACTTCGATGGACTCTATGCCGAGGGGGTTTTTTTGGTGTTAAAGATGTAACATGCGATATGCGTTTGTCCTTTGTAGAGTATATAAGAACTTTATGGTATCTGTATTTATGTCTGGTCAAAGGCAAAAAGGCTGTTCATCATTTTTGTCACATTGCATATTCTGCTGTAACAGTCGGCTTATATGTGAAGTTAAATGCGAATACGAAAAACTCTGCATGACTGATGTATTGTGAAGGGATAAGGGAGATTTTTGCTAAGCTCCCCAGTTGTTTCCTTGCAGGCTTCATTTCTACATTCTATCTGTAGGCTGGTTCTAGATTGCTTGTATACAAAACAGCCTTCGTTTTTAAAAAAAACTGTATTAATTGAGGTCAAGAGAAAGTTCATACTGAGTTCATGAAGATTTGTATCAATTCTTCAGCCTTTGCTCTGCAAGTCTGTACAGTTCTTTTTTGTCAGTTCTTATCATTTTACTGTCTTTTTTCTACAGAGAATGAAATATTCATTTTCTTTTTTTGGTGAGCCTTGCAATTTATCAGAATTCAATGTGATATGACACCACTTAAAAACAATGATGTGCCTCTCCTCTGTCTGTTTCCTAGTCTGGCCCTTAGTCTGGCATTAAATTTTACTTAAAGTGTGAGCTTACATCTTGGAAGGGCTTTCATAATATCTTTTTTGTTGTTGTTTGACAGAAAAGCTGTGTATTGTCAAAGAGTACAGAAGGCAAGCTAAACATAAATGTCTGTATATGTAGGTGGAAAGAGACTGGAGCTTTCAGTCTTGGGTCCCTGTTCTGCAGGAGTGCTAGCTGGGCTCCTGTTCAGAGAGGTCTGGGGGAGGTGGCTGTCAGTCTTCTCTTTATTCATAGTACTTGAGAAGGGACAGACAGCTCTTGGGCCATACAAGCATCTGTTCAAGCTTCTGTTGCCATACTTATGGTAAGATGTACCTACTCTAGTTCTCTCATTTTCTTATCTATATTTACTGCCTTTTGTTCACATTTATGCAGGATTTTTTTCTGCTTCTCTGCTTTCCCTTCCCCCTCTGACTCATTTCCTCTTCAGTTTTTACTTCCCTGCCAAGATGCTTTTCATTTTCATTTTGCATGTTGCCTAGAACACATTCTCCTGAGTCTTTGCTAATTCCCTTTTGATTAGCTTTTTGTATAGAGATTACATATACAGAAAAGAATGCTTAAAATTTAGATGATTGTTGGATGACTTCCTAGCACAATCTGAAGTTGCATTCCAGGATTTATGCATGCTACCAAAAATTGTCTTTAGGATAATGCACAGAGCTCCTGTGGTCCAACGCACTTGACTGATGTTAACTGGGTTCTTGAATCAAATATGGTTCAGGTGAAGTGGTAATAACATTGTGGAAGATTTGTCTGCTCTGTTCTGAATCGTTTTGCCATGTTAAGAATGAAAAATCTGTCAATAGATGGCTAATTTAATGAGTAGAACCAGTAAGAACAGGATCCCATTTCAGAAGGCTGTTGAACAGAAATGGAAAATCTTCTGAATGAAGACTAGCATAGTACCAGTGTTGCTACCTGCCAGGAGATAATGAAATGCAGTCAAAAAAATACTGGTATTGTTAAAGAAACACTGCAGCACAGCACCAGTATTTCAGCCTACAGAAAGGCTGATGTGTACATTACCATCAGGAATAACTGCTATTTCATGTAATCTCAGTAGTGTTAAGAGGAGCGTTCAGAAACCATAGGAGCTTTCCCGAAAGTGTTAATATGATTTTGGTGCTATAAACACTCATAAAACCTTCAGTGGGGTGAGGATGCCAGCAAAACCTTATTCTTCCCCTCAGACAGGTGAGATTTACTTTAACTGAAACTGTGAAGGGTGCAGACCTTTTAATTCCTGTTTCTACCTTCGGCATTCTTAGGTGCCAAGTGACTGGGTCTGCCAGCTATTTCCTTACTGTGTACAGTCTTAGCAGCAAAAACCGACTATAGAATATTTTAAGCATCTGTTCTGGAAAATCAAGAGTCTTCAGTTAGAAGACATGGCAATAATTTAGAATGAAAGTAGACATTGTGATATCCTTGATCAACATAGTAATGACAGAGGACATCTTTTTCTTAATTTATTGGGAGTTTAGCTATTTACAGTTACATTTCTGGTTGTGGGGTTTTTTTTTTTGTTTGGTTGGCTTTTTTTTAAGTGCATATGGTCTCCATGTACAATTGACAGACTTCTTCCTCCTCCTGTGCCAATTCACTTCATGTACATCCATGACAGAAAAAAAGTTTTTTGTTTGCTGTAGCAGTTTTACAACCAACATTCTGTGAAACAGCCGTGTGCCCTCAAAGTCTTGTGTCAGCCCCAGGAAATCCTGTGAAGGGCTTTGGCATTTCCTATGGGTGATGTTAAACCTTGCCCAATCTGCAAGTAATCTGTAGCAGGAACTGGTCTACTGCAGATGCCAAGACAGGCCTGGGCTCTGACACAACAGTCAGTGTTGTGACCGTGCAGGTCACCCTACCACGGCCTGGGCTGGATTGGTCAAGTTGTGGGCACAGGGTTAAAGGAAGTGGGGGCTTTTCCTCCCTGCCTCTTTTCAGAACCTATGAGACCACATCTAGTGTGGCCAGTGAGGTGTAAGAGAGGAAAAACTAACTGTCAGAGATTTTTTCAGTCGCTGCTTTAAAAACTTGATGCCTTAAATGCAGATCTTGTGCTGCTTAGGTTGTATGGGTTTTGTTTTAAGTTCAGAAATCTCAGTCTGAAAGACACATTGGTTCTGTCTGAAGACGTTGGTTTTTGTTCTGTAGCTTTGCTTTCTTTGTCTTGGTGTTTCTCATCAGTTGGATTATGAGGACCCCTTTGCAGAGGGACTGTTGCATTTATGAGGTTAATTGCCCATCCTGAGGGCTGCTGGGGAAGATGCTCTGGCTGTGGCTGATTTTGCAATTATCCTGCAAAACTCCTTTCTTCTGTGCATATCTGTGACATTATGCTGACTATTCCTATTTGGTCTTCTCTGGCTCTGCCAGCTAGTTCCCAGTGACTCTATTGCCACTTTTCCCATTCTTCAGGGTGGAGTAAAATGAAAATTCTTCGGGTGAAGCTGGAGGATTTGCATCTTACTCATCTTTTCTCAAGTCTTTTTATTTAAAAGCTTTTATTGTTCTCATGTTTCTTAACATCACTAGTATGGTCTGTGGGGGTTTCAGATCAGTTTTCTGCCCCTGAAGGGACTAGCACATCCCAGACTGCTCTTGGAAACCATGTCCTCAGTTCAGAACAACTTTCTGCATTTCAGTCCTTGCAGGAGATGCCTATATCTGAACTAGTTACTAGAGGTTCCCTTTATTGACTCTGATGAACAGTTTCTTCTAAGGTATCATTCAGCTGGTGAGAGAAACTGCATACCTCAGTGGGGAGCATTTGGTGACAGTCATGGTCACCAAATTAGGTGATGATTAGGTGTCGTCCCAAAAGAACTAGTCCTGGGTGTTTAGTTTGTTGGTTTGGCTTTTGTGAGCCGTTATATGGGTCACTGAATGGGCATTGAAAACATTCAAGTCAAGAGAATGTCTTTGAACTTGACCTTTCCATTTTCCATTGAGGAAATGCTGAAGCATGTAGCAAGAATTCTCAGATAAGACCTTGACTGGCCTTCATCCCAATCTTAATGGTCTCTTAAAAGTCAGTGCTGCTGAAGCATGTTAATCTAAACTATGATGGCACACCAGAGACACCTATTGCAGGAGAGCATTTCTGATATATAAAATAGCATGTTTCATTCTGAGATATATATATATATGTATATGTATATACATATACATATATATATATACCAAAAATTAACTGAAAACAGCATTTTATGCATGGGAAGACTTAGAAAAAAACTATATGATCTATTGCAGTACTCAAACTGACTTAGTGGTTTCTCATTATTAGGGGAGGGAAAGGACAAAATGCAAGTATAATTATCTGGACTTTAAAACCATAGCTAAAGAGATCTTCTGTGAAATAAATAAACATTTTCTAATTTCAGTTTACTTTAGCACCATGGAAAAGTACTTTCTCTCCTACCCAAGCTAAAGTCAGGAACTCAACTAAAAAAATACTTTCTCTTTTTACAGTATATTCACTCATCAGGCATAATTCACAGGGTAAGTGGAAAAACATGAAAGATGTTTATATTTTGATAATGTGAGTGATGTTTGTGTATAAGCATGCTTATAAATATGCCTGAAATTCCGTTTATAGGTTTTCTGAGTTTGTTGGTGCCTTTGATTTCTTCAGTGGGAACAAAAGGTGGCATGGCTATGTCAGTGTAAGCTGGGCACTCAAGTTGCACTGAATACAGCTTAGATTTGGGATTCCTAAATTACTTGGTGAAGTTGAGTTGTAAGTCTCTACAAGAGCAAATAGTGTCTAAATTGAGATGGATAAGAGTTTTTTCTGGGGTTTGTTTGTTTGTTTGTTTGGGCTCTTTTGTTTTGGGGTTTTTTGGTGGTTTTTTTTGTTTTGGTTTTGGAGTTTTTATTGGGGGGGTTGTTGTTGTTTTCGTTTTGGTTTGGTCGGTTTTTTGGGGGTTTTTTATGAGGATTAAACTTTTTAAAACAATGTTTAGATTTTCTTTAAACATTGTATTAATGTTCAACGTTTTGGGGGAACCGTAGAAACTGAAAAAATTTGTCCAAAATTCTAGAGACTTAAGAACATCAATTTTTTTCTGAGAAAAATTAAGCATTTGTTTCTTTTTGATTTCCATCTCCATATAAAGTCCACTTAAAATCACTTCTGCACTGTGAAGGAGTTCTGAGTGATGCCCTCATGGTACCAAGCAGCTTCCCTCAAAACTTAATTTGAACAGTAGAAATTGTCCATTTTTAATAAAGTATCAGGAGCACCATAGATAGTGCATGTTTTATAGTAGCTTTAAGCTGGACATGGAAACTACACAAACTGGCAAAATAATGTAAGATATTTATATTTTTATTTTTGTAACTGCTGGGATCATGGTCTAAACTTATCATTGCTTAGTTTTCTTCTAAGGTGCCTCTTGATGACCCTTGAGCTTCTTGTTTTCATTGTGGTTTTTTGCACCAAGTTGTTTGTCTCCAAAGCCCCTCTGATCGTAAAAGGTCTTTGTATAAAACAGGTAGATCCCCCTTAAAGAGTTCAGAGAGAAGATACTTCTAAAGATCTTGTGCCAAAGTGTATCAAAAGTCTGAAAAAGCTGAAGGACAATGTAATTCTAACTGTGTATGTCTGAGTCACTCATGTTGCAATATCGTCTTAGTCCTTGCAGGTACTCTTCCCTTTGCTAAACTTTACAACTGTGGAAGATCATTAGAAATCCCTACGGTAGCTTAAGAGACTAAAGAGAATACTTTTTTCATGTTGCAGTTATATTGACTTTCTTAGGAAATTGATTTTTCCACAGAAGAGAGCATTGGAGTTTATGTAAAATCTTGTTTGATTCCTTCAGTACTTCTTCTAAGTCTGTCAGGATAAGGAGCCTTTAAAATACATGTTTTGATATGCAACAAGTACAGTCCAGAACCATATATGTGAACTGTTAACCTTGTGGTGTTAGTATGAAGTGCAGCAAATCTATGTCCAAACCCCACTCATAGAAAAATGAGTGAATTCCTTCACTGGCAAGTATTTTCCTAACTTCCAGCAGAAAAAGAAAAACTGATTTTTCTTGGGGGGAAAATATACTGGGAAAAAGCCAAACGTATGCAAGTTTGTGTCCTTGTTTGTCTTCTTTGTTATGACATCATTTTACCTGTTGCTGTCCAAAGTAGTCACATCAAAAGTGTCAAACCAGGAAGAAAGAAGGAAAGAAAGCAAAAAAAGAGTACTTTATTGTCTTGCTGTAAAATAAATTTTTTTAAAATTAACATTCATTTAAAATCTGGCTGCAGGATCTAAAGCCTGGAAACTTGGCAGTAAATGAAGACTGTGAATTGAAGGTAAGATGTATGTTTTATTTGAAAAAACAGTCAGATGTGTTAGAAGACAGAAGACAGCAGGTGCAGCAGCTGTGGACATGCTGGCTGGTTTCAGTGTTGGGCCAGGCTTCTTGCTCTTGAATCACAATTGGCTTGTACATCCTCACAAAACAACATGGAATTTGAATGGGAACTTTTGTGTCCTTTGTAAGGACACATCAGATCTTATGGCCAAGGTTTCCTTCCTAAAAGAGACATAAGAGTTTATGGGAGTGATTCAGTTATGTGAGAATTTCAGCTTTGAATAAATAGAAAAAGTCTAATTCTGCAAGCTGGGAGATACAGCAGATCAAAAGTGAAGGACACCCTTAACTGAATAAACGAAAAGGTGATGCAAAATGCTACAAAAGTGTTTTTTAACATGCAACGTACAAACAATGCAGCCATTGTAATGCAACTTTTTGGTCTTTGGAGACTGACTTGAATGTTGCAGGGTCCTGTGATTTTAGAGTTTTCGTATCTAACACAAAAAGCCGTTGACTTTTCCTGGCTTGTGGGTGGCCAAATGGTGAGTGGATCCCAGGGTGATGGGAAAAGAAGAGTCTAGAAAAAGCCAGTTGTATATGGTTGTCCCCCTCACGCCCCCAGCTGTACAAGTATATTTTGAGATGCAGGCCAGACAGACATTCTTCCATAACACAGTCTCCTGATCTGTATCTACTTATTTAACACATTTTTTTCTGCACCGTCTCAAAGCCAATTTATGCAGGCACAGGATCACATTGCCAGGGATAGTCCAACCATTTTCCCCCATGTCTGTGCACTCGGCAGCTTCCCTTGCTTCAGCTCCAGTGACAATGAGGCTGTAGGCAAGTTGGAACAATTCTTTGAATGTGTAATTAATAGGCTGCCAGTTTTATTTTTCACAATGAGCTTTCTGACTCCCTTATCTGATGCTCTCAACTCCTACATAGGTATCAGAAAAGTGACAGTGAAGGGTGCATGAGGAGAAATCGCTGCCCTTTCTGTAGTCTCAAAGTTACAATGTATTTTTGTTACAGCTTCTGAGGCATGTTAGGAAAACTAAGTTTGCTGAGTAAAAGTGGGGCTATCCTTGAGGAGCTGAGGGAAATTGGCTCATTCTTTCATAATTCACAAATTATAAAAAGGATTTTCAAACTTGCTCTGAAAATTGCTGTGGAAGTTTCGGCTGAAAAGATGAAGATTAGAGTATGAGAACAAAAGTTTTGTAGGAAGATAGTTGTTGAAATGGTACCATGTTAATAATAAGTACAAAGAAGATACACTTGTTCCTGAGCTTAATGAACATGTAAATGAAAATAAATCATGAAATTAAAGCATAATACACAAAAATTCTTGCTGTCATTTTCTACTTTTATGAATCTACAAAATCAAAATATATTTTAGCTGTTTCCAACTCTACACGTCACAAGCCTTGATAGATAAAATGCCTAAAAAACTGTAACAGTACAGACTGTACCACATCTGGCTTTGACCTGTTACATATTTGTTTTTTTCTTTTTCTTCCACCCTCCTTGATGTCTTACTGGTAAAATAATGTGTGGTGAATGCATAGAATAGAAGCCATATATAAAGGTGTATTTTGCCATTACAAATATTTTGAATCTAGTAAATCTTCAGTACCCAGAGAATCAGCCAAATACAATTAATTGATATGAATAAAAATGTCTCCCTTTGCATTCTATTCCTATTTTTAAATTGATTGGTAATCAGCAGTTATCAGGAAAACATGGAAATTATATTTCCAGTATGGCAATTAAGATAAGCCATAACATTCTGTGGTCTTGATTTGTGAATGAAAATATAATTTTCCTTTTTGTTTGTGCCAGGGAATGATGAAACTATCCTGAAATATTTTAGAATGTTTAATTGCAGAGAGCATTACAAAAACATGACTCTTGGTATAGGAATGCTCAGGTGCCCCTACTAAAACCCCTGCCCTGTCAATAAACACATGCAGCCTGCTTCACATGGCAAACTGTTCATACAAAGCTTCATATTTAGTTGTCTGTGGTGTGACCATGATTTATCTTCAGTAGAACTTTACTTACCCACACCTCCTGTTTCTTGTTAGAAGCAGGAACTTTCTGATAAATACAAACCAATTGTCATTCCAGGAGTGGAATTTTCCTACTGTTGGCTGCATCTTTTGATGGTCCATACAGGTGGGCCTTCTTAAGGCAAATTTTGTAGAATTTGGCAAAAGGCCATAACATTCATTTTTAATCTTGCTGCTGTACACGTTGCTGTATCTAGAGAGAAATATCTGAGAATCTTAGATATAAGCTGAATTGTGCATACCACTTCAAAAAAATTGCACTGATCTTGCATTTCTTACTAAAGGTTTTTCTGTAGTTGATGCTGGAGGTTGGAGAAGAATGGTGGGACTAAGTGATGGTAATTCCCTACTCTTGTTTCAGATTTTCAGTGTGACCTAGAGGAAGTCTTCCCTTGTATGAGTTACTCACAAAGTAGAAATAACAATACCTTCTTACTTCAGAATATTGTTGGAACACACTCTTGAATGATTGTGCCACCTGGGATATGAGAGCAACGGATGCTCTCTAAAATGGGTGCTGTTCTTTTAGCTGTTACTTCATACAGTTGATTCTGTGGTCAGGGATTTTTTTGCATTAAATGTGTCCAGTATCTTTTTAATTAATAAGTGAATAATTTATTATTTTCTTTACTGGTCTTAGAGCTTTTGATGGTGCCTTAGGTGTATGTAACTTGAATAAAGTTATTCAAATCTCTTTGCTACCTCTGTCTTGATTTTTAAAATGACAACAAGACACTTCAACAAGAAAAAGATACAAAAATAAACTAATCTCTGCAGATTGCTCCATTTTTTTTTTCCTACAGTTGCAAAGAACTGTATGAACTAGATAACAAGCTGTCTGATCTGAATGTTCTTTGTGCTTCCACTACAGATCCTGGATTTTGGATTGGCAAGGCATACAGACAGTGAGATGACGGGCTACGTGGTTACAAGGTGGTACAGAGCCCCTGAGGTCATACTTAACTGGATGCATTATACTCAGACAGGTCAGTGTCTCTTCAGAAGTATCTCAACAGAGCTAAAGCATTCACTGAATCAGGTGATATATAAACAAGACTTTGTTTCTGAAATGAATGAGAAATTGGAGGTGGAAATGACAATATAATTATGGAACATTTCCTTGTAGATAAATTGCAAGTAATCATGTGGTGGTCAGTTTGAGGTTTTTTTAATATATGTTTTCTGAGAGTAACAGAAAGTGCCAAGGTGATTAGAAAAAAAATCATTTAAATTATACAGACGTGACAGTCTGATCTCTGTTCTTGTGTTCGTGTAAAGGTGTGCTGGTTTTAACTTGAACAGACAGGGGAAAATGGCAAATGGAGGGAATTCAAATAGCACTAAGATAACTGTGGAAGTTTTTGAAAGCATTGAAAATTTAGTTCCTATGTGCTTGTTACTGAGAAACTCATTCTGCATATTATGAGATTATCTCTAGTTTGCTCATTAGAAAGTCTGGTAGTTTTACCTGTGCCATTCATCATACTTGGCAAGGCACACATTTATTTTATAACAGGCTATAAAGATAATTTTTATACTTATTTAAAATATCTTTTAAATTAAACTTTATGCACATTTAAACAGACAAATTAATGCACCTCTTGGTCTTTTTTTCAGTTGACATCTGGTCTGTGGGCTGTATAATGGCTGAGATGATAACAGGGAGACCTCTGTTCAAGGGAAATGATCGTATCCTTCAGTGAATTTATGATACTGATATAAGAAAATTATGAGAGGTTGTTATGTTATACAGTAAGTCTGTTCAAAAACTGATGAGTATAAATTGAAGTTAATAGCAAAATTGCTTGCAGCTTTCTCATTAAATCATAGCTGTGCCACTTTTGCACACTTGCCAATTATAACCTGTGTTACTGATTTTTTTTAGTAGAGGTGATTCTTGAATCACATCTTAAATCATCGAGTAAAAGGCTCTGTGATAACAGAAAAGCCTTTTTTTTTTTTTCAGTGCATGCAATACATGTGTTGATTGTTCAGATACTCTAATATTTTTGGACTGATTTTTGTCCAAACAATACCAAACAGGCCTGATAATATTAGAAAATTTTGCAGATTATTCAATTATATGTTCCCAGATTATAGGATATTTTTTTTGCCTTTTCCAAGAAAAATTGAGAACTGTCATCTTTTATGAATCTTCTGTTCAGTCATTGAATTAAGATTTTTACATTATTCTCCAACAGCAAAGAAATGCATTACTTTTGCAGGATGCTTAGTTTTCTAATGGTGAAAGAATTTGTTCCTTATTTCTGATATTCAGATCTGGACCAGCTCACAGAAATAATGAAAATAACAGGTACACCTACTCAAGATTTTGTTCAAAAATTGCACAGTCAAGATGTGAGTATTCTGATTTGTCAGTTGGTTTTCCATGTCTTAAATTTCCTTTGAGCCATGCTTAATTCTTAGACAGGCTGATGTAATATGTATTGACTACTGATATGGCCCCTGATGGTCCTTCTCTGCCTTGACATGCATCCACAATAGCTACTGGAGATGGGGGGTGAAATGACAGAAAATTATATCAGAACATTATTTAAATATTTCAAGATTCTAGTGTGTACCATATAAACAGCTGAGCTGATACATTGCAACTTTTATTATAAAGGTACTGAAAGCGTGAAGATATTCTGAAAACCCTGTTGTTTGCAAATGTCTCTTTCCTGTCCTTATGTCGATGTCCTAGAATCCTGAAGCCCTTACTATAAAGAACCTGAATTTATTCATTAAAGTAACTGTACAATTTAAATATTAAGGAATTACTGTATAAGGTTCACTTCTAGAGTTTGCTGTAAACTCACTATGACATTCTTTCAAATAATTCATACATATTTATTTGAATCAATATATTAAATGTGGAGCACTAATAATTAAAGCTTTGCATTATAATTTCTAAATCGTGATTTTAAAGCTTGATTAAAGAAAAGATTCTCTTTCGGAAGAAGGTGCACACCATCAGAAAAAATGCATTTGTACAATGTGCTGTCAAAATATTGTTGAGAAAGGTATTAAGCAGATAGTTAATGTTGTCACATTACAAAGGTGGCAAAGATCTAATTTAATATCCATGTTTCTTTTAAGGCAAAAAACTATATAAAAAGCCTCCCAAAAGTCCAAAAGAAAGATTTTGCATCAATCCTGAAGTACGCGAATCCCTTGGGTAAGGCTGTTTGTGTGCATGTGTACAGCTTGTTCTTGTGTTTGCATTGGAGGCAGCTGCAGTATCAGTCATGTGAAAGGTGATGTGGTGGTTCTTGGGCTATTCTGTCTTTTGCTTTCCATAATTCATAGTTTTGATTGTAGCCGCTGAACTTTGCCAAGTTTAAACCCTGCCAGGAATCAGTTGTTTCTTAGAAGCATCAAAAAAATTTAGTATTTTGTTTTGGGTTTCAATCTAGCACCTGCTTATTGGTTTTTCTTGAGCAGTTTTCTCAAGAGCCCTGGTAGATTAAGTATATATAATAAAATTCTCTCTGTACTGTATTTCAACTATAATTCTGAAAGTCCAATCTGATCTGCAGTTGAAATACAAGAAAATGGAAAGCTGACATTTTAGTAATGAAATTAAAACATCCTGAGAAACATATGTGCATTCCTGAGAAACACTGGCTTGGATTCCATAGATATTAACAGCCAGAAGAACATACCAAGTGTGCATAACTGTGACATGACCTGAGGCAGTCAGAGCTCTGAAATGACTTTGCCTAAGCAATATCAATTCCCCAATGACCTAAACACTAAGAGAGCCAGTTGTATTTGAATATTAATTAGGACAAAATAGTAATTTTGTCAATTTAAGAAGTTACAATTTTAGGTTCAGATACAGTGGAAATATATCTGATTAATAAACAGTTCTTGCCCTTACTTCATGTAAGTTGATGGGTAGCTGCAGCAAGCTACACATTTCCATTTAGTTTTTAGGATGTCTCTTGTTGTTTCTGTGGCCATCTGGCTGCTTCTGGTCTGGGGTAGGAGTTTAAAGAGAATATACAACATGGCAAGCAGGAGTGGAAGCATCCTGTCCCACACTTCTGCCTCTACTTCCTTTCAGCTGCTCCAAACCCAAGAACATGCTTTCAGGATAGAAAAACAGAAAATAATCATTCATCATACCTGTTTACACTAGTCTGTCCACTTTGACAGTCTAGCAATGGACCAAATCCAAAATCCACAGGAGGGGAACACACACAATTTTAATGAGTTGTTTTGGCTGAGGTCAAAATCACATAGCAGATAATACTAGCTCTGAGATTCTGAACATGGACAACTGACCTGTCTTAGTGAACTTCAAGGTGTACTTGGTTTGGATTTGGTGACACAGAGCGCAGTTCTTGTTCGCTATTCACCTTTTCATTCGACTGCTGTCAGGGGGTGACACAATGACTGGTGGTGATTAAAGACACCTGAGAAAGCCCCAGGCAGAGTGGTCCTGGAGCCAGAAGCTGAGAAGTCATTAGCTGAGATGTTTTCTGCATTACATACAGAAGCAAGGGAGCACCTCTGCATTGCATCAGGCTTTGTACACATCCCAGCTTGCTCACAACCGTCATGCAAAGGGGCCCCACTAGCTATAAATGGACACCCAGTGATTCTGTTTTAGAATTCCATGTATTTATTTGAAATACCTCCAGGGCTCTGCTACTGCGTACAAGTGGAATCAGGTGTGTGATTTGAATACACTGTTGGTTTTCTGTGCAATAGCTGTAAACCTTCTGGAGAAGATGCTGGTGCTGGATGCAGAGAAGCGAGTCACGGCAGCTGAGGCTTTGATGCATCCTTACTTTGAACCAATTCACGATCCTGAGGAAGAAATAGAAGCTGAGAAATATGATGACACATTTGATAACATGGATCTTCCACTAGATGAATGGAAGCGTGAGTTTAATTTTGTGATGTTTTGAAAAATAACCAGATTGAAAGGCCATGCAGAAATAAAAATGTTTCCCCTTACAAATGAACTTCTCTGCTTCTGATTGAACAGAGTAAATAGCATTAAGAAAGAGAAATGCGACTGACAAGCCAGTGTTCCTCTTATCAAGTGTAAGGATCTCCAAAGGTTTCTTCTCTGCTTCCTAACAGAGGCTGTCCGTTTCCCTAATGTTTCTGTCCTCCCATCTTCTGCAACATAAAAAAGAAACCATTTCTGTAACTTATCTTTCAGTGGATAGGGCAAGGTGAACAGATTGCTTGACTGTTGGCTCTACAGGACTGCAGTGGTTTCTGGCCTTACATTCTCTGCAGGAGAAAAAACATATCTGTGTCAGCAGAGATTTAAGTCTAATCTTGTTTTCATCTAAGGTCAGAGGTTTGTATTTTGACTTTTATGTTAGGACCTGACCTTTAAATCTAATGTGCTCAGTAGCTCTTGCTGAGGATATTGCCCACTATACTTGAAAGTCAGTGCTCGCATCCCTTTGAAAGCACCTGTACCATTTCAGTATTGGGCTACCTTTCAAATCTGAAAGGGTGAAAAAATGATCCTTGTTTCCCTTACTTTTTGTACTCTTCCGCTCTTTTTGCCTGAAGAGGTCTCTCTCTTCCTGTGCTAGATCAGAGCTCAATCATGCTAGGGTTGCACCTTGTTCATTCATGTTTGTGCAGCTTTTTTTTCTGATTAGACCACAGCAATGCTATGTCTATTCTGTTGTTTTGCAGGCATTACATATAAAGAGATATTGAACTTCAAGCCACCACAGACATCGGACTCAAAGGAGACAGCAGTGTAAATTGTATGGCTCAGTATTTTCAGAACTCTCAGGAAGGCAGAAAAGTTGTAAATGTTTGTGACATTTCAGGTGTATAAAACTTTTTATAAATAAACTCTATGTAATAATCTGTTTCATCTGCACTGTAAGAAAGAGCAGTGTCCTTTACTCTGCATGTGAAAGTTGGTGCCTTTGAGAGTAGCATTTCAAAAATATCCAGAAACTTATTTCTGCCTACAACTTCTTCTTTCTGCACAAAAGGACTCAGACTGCAATAACCTGGTGCCATCCTCAAAAGAGCAGGACTAATTCTTCAGCTCAGAGATCAGAAGAGTACAAGTTACCACCCCAGGCAAGCTGAGAACACAGTATGTCTGATGTGCTGTGACTGCTCTCCAAGGCCACTGAACCGTCTTGAATGCAAGAAATATTCATGTGACTTTCTCTGGAATATTTCACTTCGCTGGGATGCCTGGGAAGACTAATCATCTTCTGTTACCTCAGGGACTGCAGTGGGTAGCAGAGACACAGCCCAAATTAATGCCTGCATCCCCTGTCGTGTGTGAGCAGAAGAGAACCTCAGAAGTGTCAATGTCCTAGATTTTTTTCAAAATAACCAGCGTAGCAAGACAAGTTTTCATAAACTTGCTAGGTGAACAGTCACTGGATATATAATCACTGTATAATATTTTCCTCTAAATACGGTGCATTTTCTTAGTATAGTACACTAGGGATCAAGGATTTCCAGGGAGAAATTCTTCAGATTTTCTAAAATTTTGTAAGCTCTTTAACATTTTGGTATTGAAATTATCTCGGACAATCAGCAGTGCTGATTTTAAAAATAAAGCTGCATGTGGGACACTTTATAGAAAATTAAATGAGGACCAAAATGATACACTGCAGCTCTTTGTGGGGAATACCTGCAGCAAGCTGGTTTCTTCACAGTGTACAAAGCTGTTACCAGGTGAAGAATAATAATTATTCCTGTTTTTTACCCTTTTGAACTTATGTTACTTTGAAAAACCTTCAGACCTTTTGTTGAGAGGAACCTTAGTAGAAGGAGTCAGCTTCCTGATGAGATAGATTGGTTAGATGCTTCCTGAGTTCCTGTTACTGTCCTATTACTGTATTTTCCTAGGTGCTTTGTTCATAAGGGTCTCTGAGAGATGGGAAAAAGAATTAACAAACCTTTGTGAAGAATCTCTGTGTGAAATTGCTTGTCTTTGTTAAAGGTAGTGTCTTCACAATTGACTGTTTCGATGTGGGTTATTCCCAATGTAATACACTGTGGTGTGTTACTACTGAGTGAAATGAATGTGAAAGAAGACATTTGATCTTAGCAGGTAGTAACTGGAAAAAAAGAAGAAATTACTTGGAGTTTTTTTGCTTTAATATCCAATATAAACCACAAGTTTAATAAAGGCACAGTTTTTCTGTTTCTTTCAATGAATGTTTGAATCAAACACCTGTAAATACTACCATTTGTTTAAAAATTGTTTGTGATGAGAGTTGATTAGCTGAGGTGCACACCTAGAGAGACTAAATAGTAACAGAAACCTTAAACTCATGTATTTGACAAGTCATTAAAAACTAGCGTTTCAGGAATGCATGAAAAAAAGGCAGAGAATGTAAATTGAATCAAAATATTTTTCCAAACTACAGGTTCCTCACAGAGGAAGGCACTCTTAAAGAGTCATACCCAATTTTGCACTATGGACTTTCTGCTTGGTCTACACTTCTATGTTAAGTAGAAACTTTAGCTTTTACAGAATAGATGTTCTCTTAAGATCATGTGCTGTGGTCTTCTTAAAAGTCATGGGAGAAAAGTGCCTATTGGAATTAGTGGTGTTGATAGACCCAGTCAATGGAAATGAAAAATGTCAAACACTTACTTGAAAATGCTGCCTCTATATTTTAAATGGATTTCAATATCCTAAATTCTAGCAAATGCCTAAAGTGTGGAGATAATGCAGACAGCTCAAATGGTAGTCAGACTAGGAGGGAGCATTTTTTTAATTGAAAAACTTTGCATTTTCTTCCTAAAGGCCAACACTTCAGTGGGCATTTCCACAAAGTCAAGCCCTAAAGTCCTCCACTGGCTGAGGTGAACTTTTCCCTCTCTTAATTTTAATTTAGTATTGGAGAAGCAGTCTGCACACATAAGAAAGACATAAAACGATAATGTTAGGTTTTTTTGGTAGTGGAGAAATACAGAACTCTTAAAGTAACTGAAGACCTTGATGCATGTTAGCAAAGACAGAAGTACTGCTGTGCCTTCAGCAAACGGCAAAGGCAACATCAAGTTGGTCAAGAAGTTTCTGTGAAGAGATTGAATTCTGCAGAAATGGCTCCAAGTGGCAATAGAGATCATTAAAAGAACTGTGAGGTGAAAGCAGAAATACTTTGCAGCAGAAGCAGCTGCTACTGCAAAGGGAAAGACAACAGTTCCTAAGTCATTTGCTATTCCTAGTGGTGCTCAGCAACTCAGGTATAAGAATCCAGTTTCTGTTTGCCTTAAAAGAGAAATGTAAATACATTCTGCATGAACTTGAAATATGTTGTGACAAATAAAGGTTTTGAGGGGGTTTTTTACACAATAATGGTCTTATTTTCCCCATATGTATTCCCAAATGTATAATCAGTACTGAAAATATTATTTTCAGTAAAGGGAATTGTATGAAACTGGTGTTGTATGTACATTTCACGTAATATTAGCTGCTGATACAGTTTTTTTGGAAGTTAGTGTTATTGTGGGCCAGAGGTGGTTCACAACTTCCTTTTTTTGATTATTTTCTTTTTTTAAAATAGGATATCACTGAGGTACATGTTAGTGTGTTCTGCAAAATGTGCTCAGAAGATGCACTTTGTTCTTGATTGGGAATTACTGGGCATATGAGCTGGGTGGGATTCTTTGAGTTTCCTACATTCTGATCTGCTGCAAAAATGAATACCAGATGCTTCTGGTTTGTTACAGCTAGGGTTGTCAAAGAATGAAGCATCTGTTAGATGCTATCATTCACTGGATCTTGGTATAAAATAGCCACGTATTTTGATGGTCCCTGCAGGGACCACAAAAAAGAATAGGGGCTCAAAACACCTGCTGTGTCTGCTGATTAATTCTCTATCTCCTGCGTACACTGGGGGCAGCTGGTTGTATAAGCTAAACAATACCAGAAGCAGTTTCATGCACAGCAGCACTTAAAATCTCCTCCTAAGTCTTCATAAGAATTCAGAAGCCTGAGTTGGAGAAAGATCAAGGGAGAAGGACTTCCATCACACAGACACTCTTTGAAACTTCATGGACTACCACTTAATGAGCAGTTCTTGTGCACAGATCATTTGCAGCCTGTGGAACAGTAACATCTGAAAACTGCATTTTCACCTAGCAGCCACCTGCAGCTCTGAGGCATGGGACTGATGTATGCTTTTTAGCTGCCAGGAACACCATCCCACAAGGAGGTGAGTGGGGACAAGGAAAGTGTTTTAATGATTCATCATTTTTGTCTGCTGGTGTTTTACTCTGTAATGGGAGCTCCTTTATGCTTAACCTCATTACTTTTCCAACCAGGAGTTTTCTAGTTTATGGTCTGCTACATGAGTAAGCAATGAGGTGCATTTCCCAGCAAAGTTAGAGTGATCGAGGCATGCAGCTCTTACACCTTTCATTGAAGCGTTTAAAATACGCTGTTATCTTTGAGAAGCAAAATAGACTGCTGGTGAAACAAATGAAATGCAAGGAAAGGAATTGCTCTGGTCCTGTTTGAGAATGCTCTCAGTTTTGCCATGATATGATATGATAAATATCATTTATACATGATAGTTCCTGCTGCCAAGTAGTACCACTTTGGCATGTGCCCAGACATTTTGCTGTTCCTTTGTAATTCTCTACATTTCTGGATTTGACTCAAGTTTCACTTTGCTTTTTCATAAAAATGGTAGTGCACTACTGTAAGGAGAAAAAATACAGCCAAGAAATGTAATCAGAAAAACATTCACTCAAGTTTTCTCTAAAGCAATAGATCCAGCAAAGTGCTGCAGGCATGGTTAATTTACTAGCACGGACACGGCCACAGAGCCAACAGTGGCTGGAAAATTGTACTCAGCCAAACTGATGGGTGCATATGGCTGTCATCTCTTGTCTGTTGTTCTCCAGCCCTGAAAGAGTAACAATGCAGCCTTTGTGAAGTCGTCGTTTGGGAAAGCCTGATGCTGAGCTCTGCTGTAAGGGTTATGAGAGTGTCTGCAGGAGGTCACAAAGCTTGGGCTGCTGGGACTGGGGGCCAGCTCAGAGCCACTGCAGCCAAGGGTGGCCCTTTCCCCATGGTGACCTTGTGGGGAGGCTCCCAAGCACTGTGGGGGCAAATCCTGATGGGGGGAGCTGCTCCAGCAGAGGCTCTTGCCTTGGCCCTTCCTGAGCTGCAGCTCCTCATGCCCCCACAAGCCGTGCCCCTGGCCATGGGTGCCACCAAACCACCGCCACTCACAGGCTGATGTCCCAGCCTGGCCTGTCCCCATCCCCAGGGAGGTGCCCCACACCCAGGGCTAGGGCTGTCCCCAGTTGCCCCCTGCCATCTGCCCTGACCTAGATATGGTGGTTTACGTTAAATTAGGGTCAAGTTGAAAAGATTTGTTGGCAGTGCTCCATAATAAATGGAATGAATACGTATTTGTGTGCCATTGGCAAAGCTACTGGAAGTTGCTGTGAGTCTCCCTTTGGACTAACTGTCATAACAACATCATTAATGAAATTTTTCATACATGATGCATTTATGGAAAAGGTAATGATTATATTGGGAAAAAAAATACTGCAAGAGACCACATATTTCCTTTAAGGGAAGGCAATGCAGGAAGATTTTTTTGAAGGCATTACTAATAATGTAAGTAAACAATCAGACTTGTCAGAGAAGAAAAACCACAGCAACAAGAATATTGTGAACGCTGAGATCGAGTCCTGCCTGCTGGCAGAGTGGGAGGGCTAAGTGACCAGGCATATGTATAAACTCCAGGTCTCATGTCACCTTACAGACTTCAAACATGACTCCCCATATGGCTTCCAAGCACTCTGGTAATGCTTTACATTCAGGTTGCTGAATTTTCAGTACAGATGTGATACTATGGCCATACAAAAATGAGTGAATATTTGGAGACTCAATGAAACGAGTGTGATTCTTTTAATGAACAGCTCACTATAACTATAATTACTTTATCTACTCAGTACTGCCATTGCAAGTCTTTAAAACAGAACATTAACTATGTTTCCTTAGGTTTCTCAATGGGTTTAATGGCCTCTTAATGCTTTTTGGCTGGATTAGTGGTTTTGGTCACCTGGATTTGATATGATTAATGTTATGAACTTGTTGCATGTGTTTCAGCTTTTGAATTGCTTTCCATAACTAGTGTTTGGTATCATTAGAGTAATTTGAGACATAAATTATTTATGTACAGGGAAAATTCCCTTTGTGCTGTAACCTCAGATCTCAGCAGTGGGGTAAGCATGACTTCCCATGAGAAAATGCTCAGGAAAGGCTGAGGAGCTGAGCCGTGCAAGCAAGAGCATCACTCTGTCCCACACACTGGCTTGCCTTAATGTATCTAATTCATACCAGGGGATGCCTGAGGGCTCCCTTTCAGTTAGTAAAATCTCTAATATGGTGTTGTGACATCATCAGATGGTTCATACATCCTTTGTGATCAACTGGGAGTTTTAAAGAAGACTAAATCTCTCTCTTGTTGTCCAGAAATTTTAGACCTTAGTAGACATGGTCATGACAGTAGGACTGGTTGTGAACGGTCTCTACCACAAATGGCCCTTTTCTCTTGGAAAGGAGAAAAATGAAAACTTGGAAGTAGGCAGAATTTGAAGCAATAGTTCCCCTCATTTTTCAATGTTAGTTTTATCTACTTAAGCGGTATTCTAACCAAGAAAATTAAATATAGCTAATCCTCAAAGAAAGAAATAGCCAAGTGAATGTGCTCACATGTGTGGCCATGGACCCAAGCTGCCATGGACTTCCCACTGAAGTGTTGGGACAGAATTGCTGTGTAAGGACTCCAGTAAGCACAGGGACAGTTGTTCGTTCCCTTTAAAGACTGGCATATGCATCTGCAGCATTCCTTGCTGAAGCCAAGATATTAGGATGAGGTTGCTTTATCAAGCCAACCCTATGGCAGGGGAAGAACCTCCTATACTGAATGCTTTTTCAATATCATGGACCAAAACCAAACATTTTATAGAATGTCATGAAAGATAATTCACCAAAAAGAGTGAGAGAGTAGCCTGTTTATGCTGGCCACCATTGTCAGTTTTGCTCACATAAAGGTCTGCCAAGAGATGCTGACATCAATAGGAGGTATTCTAAGACTCAGCATAAACAAAGCAGGCAGAATCTTGTCTTCCAGGGTATAGTCATGGATTATGGAAACTGTCTTTGCCTTCCTTGGGTACAGAATCTGTCTGTCAGTAACTTCAGTACCTCCGTTTCATTTTGCTAGAATATCAGGGAGAAGAATGCTACTCAGTATGAAGAGAAACACGTAGCATTTTGTCTGGATGTTTCTAAAAGTAGTTTTCTCTCTCACCAAACAATTCAAAGGTCTCCTGTCCCAAACCATTTAACATTAGTAATGCTGTAGTAGAGATGTAGATGTAACGAGGTTTATGGGTAGTGGCAATAGCTTTTATCACTTTTATCAGACAGATGTAAGAGCAAAGGAAAAAAGCTGAGGAAGCTGTCAGGCAAACATGCTCCTTTTATGGTGTGAAACTAGAGTTGCAATCACAAATCCTTTTTCTCAGGATGCTCCAATCTAATTTCAAAATACCTTCCCCTCTAAACTATTTGCTCCTCTATGGTTTCCATAATGAAAGGAGCCCCCTGTGGAGACAGTTATCAATCTGATTGCTGCAACCAGCATGAAACCCTTAATGGTATTTAGAGAATGAAAATGGATCATAAGACCAAAAAAAACAACAGCTTCTTCTGTCTAACCTTAAATTTAATTATTTCTCTGGTTGTGCCTCCCTGAGCTTCATATACTAATTAGAAGTAAACCATAGTTTGAGAGATCATTTAGGTACTGTTTGATTTTGAGCTAGTTCTAAATGATTGCTCTACATTTTTTTCTTATTTACTCAGCTCTTCTTGTTGTGTAGCTATTTAGGATGGATTCACCCATTTCATTTCCCAGTAGCTCCACTGCAAGGAAACAGTTGCCCTGGAATGAAAGTAAAGGGCTGTGAAGACCAAGTCACATAACATTTCACAGGCAGATCCTACAGTCTGCACCCAGATTAGCAAATGGGCGCTGAAATCTGAAGTCTTGGACCCTCTAATCCTGGCTTGCTGGCTCAGGGCCTCTGCCCAGGTATTGAAATCCAAAAAGAGTTTAATCATTAGGGTGGAGACTCCTTTATCAGTGAATTTCTCTTCGAGATAGGGTAATAGAAACCAAATGTCTTTGATGTCAACAGAGGAAACGTGTGCAACATAAGCCATCACAGAGAAAGGGAAGGAGCCTGCCATCTGCCCCTAGGCTCAGAGAAAGAGAAGACTTTTTCCTTCCCCATCTTTTTCTATAGCATATTGCATCTATGCTTTCTCTTTAAAGACTGATTTGTGGTTTGTTTGGATTTGGTTCTTTGGATTTTTTTAAAATCGAATCCTCCCCCTTTGCAGAGGATTTAAAGCCTTTCATGAATACGGATGGGGCTGTCCCAGAAAACAGAAGGGAGGGGATGAAGTGACTGATTCTGTAACTCTCAGGCTTGCTGTGGGAATGGTTGTGGCGATATTAATCTTCTTTATAGGAAAAACTGCTGAGGTTTTACAGATTTTGTGGGCCCAGCATCAGTGTTACAGGAAGGCAATATGCATTCACCATTAAAATGCATATAAAAAGATTTAGTACAAATACAAGATGCAGAATCCACTTGCTTTTACAAAACTGTTCTAGATGTCTTCTCAGACAGACAAAAAGATTTAGACAGTATTTACAGAGATACCATCCCTGCATGATAACAGAGAGAAAATCATAAAGGTTCAGATCAAAAAGTAGTGTCTGTGAAGCCATTATCACATTTGAAATCTAGACCTGCCCATGATGATCCACCTAATGCCTGGCATGGACCTGCCAGTTGTCTGCAGCTCCTGCTGTCTCTTGAATTCTTCACTCCTCACACAGAGGTGTGATTTGCCTAAGCATTTGTAGTCAAAACAGGTTGCACAAGAGGCCAGTTGCTTCATTCATTGAACCTTGGAAAATGTTTTCAACTCTTTGATATATGAGGAATACTGGAAAAAAAAGTAGATTAGCAGCAGCTGCAATAGCAAGTGTGTCTTTTGTCAGGATAGGAAGCTGCCTTAAAGGCTTCAAAAGGCTCCCTTTTGTGGTCATCCTTGTCCAAAAGATGTGGGTAAGGTAATATCTAAAATAGGGAGAGTGAAAAAAAATTATTCACACTGTCAGTGAGTGCTCCTTAGCCTTTGAGCACATAGTTCATGGTGCAGAACAGAAAAGACCTATTCCCATCAAATATTTGTATAGCTGTCAGGTAAAAATCATATACCATACCCTATGAATGGACACACTGATTTGTGAAGCAGTTACTCTTGTAATTTGTAATTGCCACAGTTAAAAATATATTTTCTAGAATCACAAGAAGCTTTTGAATATTGTCTATATACACATTAGAGTTCAGGACACAACTATTTGTTTTGAATAGAGTTTAGTACACACCTCTGTACTTGAATGAAAAAGTTTGCAAATGTTTTTAGTTAGAAAGCCCAAAATAATATATCTCTTTCCAAAACTACGCTAACAGAGAAACCTAAAGCTAGGATTTTTCAAGAAAATATATTTTCTTTTTGAAATTTTAAAATTCCATTCTACAGCCTTAAAAACCATATGAATCATGGTTTGGACAGAAACTTGTAACCAAAAAAAAGCTGCCAGGATTCTAATGATCGGAAGCTCAAATTCATGTCCAGGGTATAACATTGACAAGTCTTTGGTTTCACCAAAAACATTTGCAACAGGAACA
The DNA here is from genome assembly GCA_013390045.1 of Picathartes gymnocephalus. Classification (NCBI taxonomy): domain Eukaryota; kingdom Metazoa; phylum Chordata; class Aves; order Passeriformes; family Picathartidae; genus Picathartes; species Picathartes gymnocephalus. Next base: position 49,563 of record WEKY01059666.1, read on the forward strand.
TTTGCTTTGATTATTTAGATTTAAATAAATATCCAGTGTCTGAAACGAGATTACATTTTATCATCAAAGTGTGCAGGAGTAGGTTTACACTGGATATGAGGAAATATATCTTCATGGAAAGAGTTATCAAGCGTTGGAACTGGCTGCCCAGGGAAGTGGTTGAGTCACATTCCCTGGGAGTATTCAAAAGACATGTAGATGAGACATGACATTTAGGGATGTGGTGTGGTAGGACTCTGCAGTGTTATGTTTAAGGCTGGACTTGGTGGTCTTAAAGATCTTTTCCAACCTAAATGATTTTATGAATCTATGAATAATTTTATGAATCTACATTATTCAAGAAAAAAAAATATGCAAATGCCAGAGGGAATCTTGCTTAGTGAAGATTTGGCCATAATATCTATTTTAGATATTTGAAGCACATCTAGGTATTTGTGAAATGTTACAGAAATTATTTAAATTTTGCTTATTCAACAAAGTATTTAGGCTGAAGTTTGCTTTTTAAACAGGGGCTTCAGGTCTGCTGCTTCCCATGGTGCTAAAGTGAAGCAAGCCTGGCCTGCCATGTGCTGTGAAAATGTCAGAAGCCAGGAGCATTTCCTGCGGGTGGCTGGGATACATAGAAGTTAAATGCGAAACACTGCCAAGCGACTTAAAAGGGATGGGCTCCAGGCGTGCTGGAGTCAGCAGAGCACTCTCCCGGGGTTTTACTTGCTTTACTGATAGGGCTATCTCAAGTGGCAGCTAGAAGCCAGACACAATTTTCAAGACTTAATGTGTTTCTGTCTTATCTTGATGATCACTAGTTGGCTACAGACCACAGACAAAGAAAGAATCGGGGAGGGGGAATAGACAAGGTGACGAGGTTTACTTTCTCAATGGACTACAAATAGTTGGTATGTAATGTTTACTTGCAGCCCAAACAGCTGTTGCCCTGTCTCCCTATGAAAGAGCTCGTGTCTACTTTTATTCCTTCTGTTCACAGAGGTTTAGAAACAATTCAATGAGCTCTGTGTTTAACTTCACTTTTTCTTTCATTTGGAGCTGTTTGTGACAGACAATACATGACAGGGGACTCAGCTATGACAGAAATTTTATAGAGGGAAAAACCAGCATCAGCCCAGTTGCCAAAAGACAGCAAAAGGTGCTTAAGTCTAAAAGAAAAGAGGAGCTTTTCTGTGTCAGAAATTGTGCCCGAAATACGTGATACTCCATTTGCCAAATAGTCCTTCTTCACAAAATTAAATCAGAGCAAAACGAAATTGAAATTCAGGAAAACTGACTCAAGACTAAAAAGAAAGATGGGCAGTATTACCCAAAGCAGCAAACCAATACCAACCAAGGAATAAAAATACCCTAAAACATTTATTTTTTTACCTGGGGGAGAACAGAGAAGAGTGGCTATTACTACTGGCTGTTTGTGGAAGGTGCTCATCTGGTACATGATCAATAGTGTAAAACCCTCAATTCAGACAGACTGTATTTTACTCCCACCTGAAAGCCATTATTTGGAATTTGCTTAACCCTGGAGCAAAACCAACAACACTATTGATCCTGCCACGGTTTTTATGGCTTAAAAACAAAACTCTACTTTCTTAACAACAGCCATGCCAACATTTCTTTCCTATTTTCAGCTACCTTGGAAGCAAACAGCTTCACACATCTTTTAACTGATGTGGTGTTCACCATAAGGCTTTGGCATGCAGCACACAGGACATGGTCTAAATGCAATCTGGTGAGTGTGCCACTAATAATTCAGTACTGGATTTCAGTTTTTCCTCTAAAATCACTTTACACAAATTGTTCTGCTCTGCATTGACAAAACACTGCTGGGCAGGACCTCCAAAACCTGAATGGGTCAATGAACACTACGATGGCAAAGCTCAGATTTGTATGCCTGCGTTAGCTGCTAGCTGGTTAGCCAGTCACTTCATCTTCCTGTGTCCTTTTTCTGGCCCTCACTGACTTGGCCTGCTTAGAAAATACTCCTTACCCAGTTTTTGTGCAGTATTCAGCATCCTTGTGCTTTGAGTGATACTCTTGGGATCTGTGTGGGTATTTACATGCCCCCCCCCCACTCTTGTAGCATCTGAACACTTCATATTTGAAAATGTTTAACTCCAGCATCCCCCCATCATTGTTAACCAGGACAATTTGTGTGCGCAGGAGTACAGTGCACCAGGGTTAAAGCTTCCAGAAGAAATATGGCAGAGTCAGAAACTAAGTGTGGGTCACCCACAGCATCGAATTTCTCTTTCACTATTAAAACAAACTTTCCTCTCAGTTAAACAACTGACAGTAAAAAGAGCAGCACTGAGCATGCCAAAGCAGTGAGCCTGTAACAATTTCTATTACAGATTTATAAGGAAATACAGTGTTTCTGTCCTTTAAAAATTGAACCAATGCTAAAGCCATTGTGACAAATAAATTAATGAGGCTTTTTCAAAGGCATTCAAAAGCATCTATGACCCTATCTCTGCTGTTTTACAGATACTCTATGTGGCCTAATTGTTTTTTTAATAAAGCAAAGGAAATGTTATGAAGTAAATTCTACCCTGCAGAGTAAAGATGTTAGTTCAGCAAAGCTTTTATCAGAGCAAGGACCACCTCTCCCCTGCCTCCTTGCGTAGTTACAAGCTTTGATCTTTGTCTGGGAGCCTTGCATCTCTGCAATTGACTCCAGATAAAAATGACTCCAGCCAAATATTGCAACAAATGTTTAGATTAAAACCAAAAATCCCTACATCTGCAGATTTGCTCTCAACCCCCTGCTTTCTTTGAAGAAAATTTCAATCCTGTTTCTTATTGGCCTCTGATGGGTGGCTCCTGGTTAATCTCTGTCTGTCTCCCTGGTAACAGTCAAAGGAGAGGATACAGAGGTGGGCAGGGAGCGAGCCTGCAGCCACTGTTCCTCTTATCACGGTCCATCAGCAGGTGTCCCTTGCTCATATCCCGGAACAATAAATATGGCCTGTGGCTAAGGGAATCACCATACAGCTTTCTTCAGAAGTCTCAAAGAGCAGTAGCTGGACTCCAGATTTTGAGATCTCTAACTGTATGCCGGCACTGCAATTGCCATGATAGTTTGTTAAACTAATATTTTTTTTTTCACTTTAGTCAGTCTTTGTTCAAGCACCCTCTACCGACATATATCACTACAAACAGAAATATTGAGCCACCAGTTTTTGTGCAATCTCAATGTTTAACTAGTGTGCCAACAGTAAAACAGTTTACTGGGGTCACAAAATCAATCTGTGTGTATATTTCCTTGACGTTTTTTCCCCACCATGAAATGATCAGCTGAGTGTTTGCAAAAAAAAGGAGAATCTATGGCACAGCAACAAGTGCCAACATCTGACTGACCTATGGCACTCTCCAAGCAATGGCAATCTATTCTGCACTCTGTTGATTCTCACTTTTTATAACTGTTCTGCAAGACTCCTTCCAAAAAATTAAACTTATAAAGGCTTGCTGTCAAACTAAGTTCAAAGGTAACATCTGCTTATGAAGAACATCAAAATAATTGAGCCTAAACAGAAGCATTGTCCCTTACTTAAAAGTGACCCAGAAGTGTAGTGAAAAGGATGTCAAATTGGTAAATTCCTTAATAAATGATGACACTGAAAACAGCACAGGTTAAGGAATTTGACCCACTTGAACCAAGTCACTCCCAGAAGAGAATCAGAAGCTCCCATAAATGATTCTCTTTCCTGACAGAAGATGGCTATCAAAAATTCCTGAATTATGAGATAGTGATCTCACTTCAGAACCACCCTCAGACCCAGTGCAGTCATGGGTGTCTAGCAAAGGCATTTAGGCACGTTTTTCTCTTGAAACTGGTGACAATTCTTCAACCCTTAAGTCTACCAAAAGTCAGCTCTTCAAAAGCAAAGCATCATAAGACAGTTGGATGCCCCTAAGAGGCTAAAAGAAACTTGAAAGCACAGCTCTGCAGCGGCTCATAAACGACCTACTCCCTGGGAAGCCTGGCAGGAAACTGACTCAGAGATACCCAATTATTTATTTCTATGACAGTTCCTATGGAGACTAAGTTTGTCAGGACAGGTATTAGCTCTTACTAGATGATCTTTGTTTCACACGCTCTCATTATGCTTGCCTCTGTTGAGTCGTGACTCAGGGAACCTCTCAAATCAGCCCCACTGGCTCACAAGCCAGCACACACAGTTTCGGGTACAGCCAGAGCTCAGCCCAGCACAAGCCTGGCCTGGGCTGGTTTAAGGCCCCGGGAAGGGGCACAGCAGCCTCACAACTGCAGAGCAGCACCAAGGGCTCAGCTAGGGACTCAGTAACCCCTCATCGGCTGGAGTAACAACACTTAGTCAGCTTTTACAATGAATCAGGTTTTCTTGTAGCTTGTGAGACAGTCACTGCGAAAAACACAGAGAAAAACATCTAAATAATTGAAAGACCAAATACTCTTTCTTGCTCTATGTTTTATACCATTTAGAAATCTGCATGTAATACCATGGTCCATGTGCAAGGGAAAGGCTTCTTTCACCATAGATCTTGCCACCTACTTTCAGATAGCAATCAGATGAGAGAAGTATTACAGAAGAACATTATTGGAGACAGAGAGAAATTTGATTAATTTAATAAAATTACAAGACAAAGAGCTGCACAGTTGGCTTGGTCTAGACCTGCCTGTCCTTGGGTTAAGCTACGTCATGCAGTCATTTCACTGCAAAACGGTTTCAAGATCAGCTGTGTGACAGTGTGGCCAGCAGACATACCTGTACAGATTTATCAAGAATGGGACTTTTACTGACTTTTAGTGAGGCTCTAACTTCTTAAGAAATACATGGAGCACCTGTCAAAGGGAAGATATCATCATGCTTAAGTCAGCCTGGTTAGGTATTCAGTTCCTCTGCTTTTTGGTGAGATAAGGGATACAGAGAAACTATATTTGCTGGGGAAAAAAACCCATTCTGGCAATAAAGCATGAGAAGAAAAACTGACAGTTGTTTTAAATGCATTTTTAGTTTGTGGGACCTTGCCTGCTGTCATTTTTTTCTACTTATTTAAATAGATACTGTAATTTTACCAGTGGCTTAGAGTAAAGAAGGCATCTAAGGAGGAATCAGTAGGGGGTTGTCTTTGGTTTAAAAAATGCTAGGATTAGTAACGTAACATTTAAGTATAAACATGCAAATTATATGTAATGCATTGTCTAAGTGTGCTACATCTCAGTATAAGCACAAAAAGCTATGGTTTCTGAAAAAAATATATTTCAATCAAGCATCAGTAATACTAGATGATACGCTATTATGAACATACTTATTTTGGCTGATATCCAAGACAGATATTTTGCAGTAGATCCACCTACAAATTATTAATAGCTAAACATTACTGCTAATAAATCATGTAACCAGATGTGGAAATAAAAATTAACACCTGTAACTAATTGGGAAAAATATTTTCATCAAATAAAAAAAATCTCCACGAAATGCTTTGTTTAGATATTCAGCTTGTAAAACTCATAATCTGACTTTTCTATTCATAATAGGTAAGATATGCATTACTCAGATCCTTTTTTATCTTCATTGGTTCCCAAATTCTGTATAGCAAAGAGATAAAATGCTGCATTATTTGAGCAATTTCAAATGTAGACAGCTTCACTCAAAATAATAAAAGTGTGTAACTGCTTTTTTCCTGAATAAATAGTGATAGCCACAACAGTGTTGCAAATTCAATTCTGTAGTTTCAGGTGTCTTTTGAAATTAATAGAAGTTGGGACCTTTAGCATGTCACAGAATAGGAATCCAAAATTCCAGTCAAAATACTTGGTTAATAGCAGACGTCTGTCTCTTTTAAAACGCTTGACAAAAGAAAGTGCCTCTTCTACATTGTAAAACAGTGGAAGAGACATGGGCCATTAGCACAAGCAAAACATTTTCACTTGATAAGTCAATCTGGGCTGTTTTTCTCTGTCATGTCAGCAGTGTCTGAAAACAAAGGAGACACAGAAGCCCCAGGAGACAGTAAGTCTGCCCAATCCTGTTTCTGGGGGATCTCTTAATTTGTTTTTGAAAGCACATAGTGAACCTTCCAGGTGTCAAAATTCAATATGCTACATAGCATGCTGCAGCCACTGACAAAGTGGGACATGCGAAAGGCTGTTCCAAATCAGTGTCCTTGGGGAACATACATCTATACTTTTTCTCCACCTCCCTGGCTGTCATAACAATCCCTTGATTAGGCAATAAGACCTGGTCTTGTCTCGAGTGATTTGATAAGCAGTTGATAACCAACAGTTCATTAAGCTCGTGGGATATATAAGCCGCAAGATTTTCAGCATGCCTCTGCACTTGAGGGGTTTGACAGCTCCCTGTGCAGCAGCCCAGGAGTCACTGGAAGATGTTATTGGCTGCAAAAATACTTGTTTTTGCTGTGAATGGTTTCCTACGAGTGGCAACTGGCTTGGACATTGGATTATCCACAAAATGTGTAGTGATACCCAAGGAGATGGGCATGTGCCACAAGATTGGATACTCTGAAATGAGACTTCCCAACCTGATGGGACACACGAGCATGGCAGAGGTTATCCTAAAATCCACCACCTGGCAGCACCTTGTACACACAGACTGTCACCCTCATGTGAGGACGTTCCTGTGCTCCCTGTTTGCACCCATCTGCTTGGATACGTAAGTATCACAGCACAGTACAAAATTCCAGCCCTTATTTGCCAGAACAGCAATGAAATCAAATGCATGTTTATCATAATCTAAAGGCGATTTCCACTTTTCCTGAAGTAATTCTGTTAGCTTTTTTGTAATCATCAGAAAAAAATACTGAAAACTTGTTCCACTTCAACTTTAGTTTGCCTTGGGAACATGAATGCTGTTGTCAAAGGATATAATGTTTTATTTTGAAACAGCTGAACTTTATTATTATGCATTTAGGGTTGAAGTACCTACTGTGAATAGAATCAGGCTCATGCTGAAGCTTTTCATAGGTTGTCATAAAAACATTTTTTAAATCACAACTAAATACCGTAAGCTCAGTCCATACACAGACTGTTTGCATATTTTGCACACCTGCTGCTTCTGGAATTATATTAGTTTTGAAGGATGCTAAATATCAGCAAAGATTATGTACTTTGCACAGGAATCACTGTTGCAGTAGTTTCTGTTATCACTGAGCTAACTGACTCAGCCTGGTATTTCCTTCCACAACAGGTTTATCCATCCCTGTAGGAGCATGTGTGTTGCTGTCCGTGACAGCTGTGCCCCCGTGCTCCTCTGCCATGGGCACCCCTGGCCTGCCAGCCTGGACTGCGATCGATTCCCTGGAGATGAGGACGTGTGCCTGGCACCTCTTACTAAGGACTACAAATACTTGCATAAAGGTAGGTCGAAGATGGTGGAGAGGAGGGTGGCCATACGCTGTGTTCCTGGGAATCAAGGAGATAAAAGGGACACAGATCCCAGACATTCTGTGATTTTGTAAATGCAGTCAAGTCTACCTTTACTGCTTCACGTGTTCGTGCAGATGGGACAGTGGGACAGTGGCAGTGCTGGCACTGCAAGCTGCAGCAATCCTCCGGTTCTGTAAGTCAGCAGAACAGAGGCTATGCTGTGATAGTGGAGGAAGGCAAATATCAACCCGCACAGCTGTGGCCAGTGTCACACCCACAGCAGCACACCATGTTTGAATTGAGGTCTCTTTATAGACTTATCAATGGCCCTTATCACACATACATTTATGTATCTGTGTATACAACAAGTTGGTTCTCAGATCAGCTTAGGAAAGTTGAGATGTTTTTATCTGATTTTCCATAAAGGAACAGGAGCTATCGTGGCATTAATGTTCAAATCTTCAAATGCACTCACACTTACTAACTTCTGTGGAAAAGAGTAGGATCAAGTTGCCGCTAGCACACCAAAATATATTCACAGACTTAGCACAGCTGAACCCAAAGTGACTGACAGAATCGGCCACCTACCCCTTACACCCACTGTAGTTGTGTTAAAAACAATACCGTATTTGTTACTTTATTTGTTGCTGGTAATTGATCTTGTCAGTCTGAACAAGGGCTGAATGTGCATGGAAAATGAAACTCCTTTTCATCCCTAGCCATGTTTTCAGAGAAGTGTGTTGACTTTTTGCCTATTATCACTGGCCCTGTATTTGATGTGTATTTTGTCTGTCATCCCTGTGGTTAAACAGTGGGTTCTCAGCTTTGACAGCAGAAATTTAAAACAAATTATTCTAAAAGATAACAACTAGACTTTGTAATTTCTTATCAGTCCTACCAAAGCCTACCTGCCAGACCTGCCCAGCTGTGGAGGAATTCTTTACACACAAAAGAGTTCTTGAAGTTTTCTGTGACAGTAACTTTGGTAAGTTCTTGCTAATGTAGCTGGTGTTAAAGAGACTAACAACTCTTCTTCCAAATGCTTTAAAAGTAGGATTACAATTAGTGACAGTTTCTGCAGGAATTTCACAGGATTAAGAGTTTGACTGCTAACTTAACTTTAGGTTGGTTTTCAGAGTAAGTTCTTTTTAATCTAAATATAAGGAGGATTTATTGTGAATGAAAGATTTACTAATGATCTGGTTTCCAACCAAATACCTGTTCTGGTCTAGTTGGCTACAACATGCTTTATGGAAAATATTTCTGTCAAAAGCAGCCAAATAAGCAAGTTTGCCTTTTATTAGCATTTAAATCAAAGTAAAGCTTTGGTGTTTTACCAGTGTAGGGTTTATCTTTGCTACTTTTGTGCATGAGTTTTCTGTGATACCAAACTTACTGAAAAGGACACTCAGCAAACTGTATCAGTAAAAAGAATTCTACCTCCTGTTGTCTTATTGGAGCGATGAGTGGAGTTTGTCATAGAAACTTCCTGGAAAGCCCTTTGGTGTCAGTGCAAAGACTTTCAGCGACTTTGGCTAGCATTAGATCAAGAAATACAGAGAAATGTCATGCTAAAAAGTGTTGGTGGAGTCAAGTGGGGTAGGTAGATGCCTATAATGAAAAGGGAATATCTAAAAGGGTGGTATCAGCAAGCTATAATTGCCTAGGGATTCCAAACATGGACAAGGTGAGTTTCAGGAAAATTGCTTGGGTAGTTTGCTGGGCAGCTTTGTGATACAGGAACAAGACCAACAGCTTACAATATGTAATTACCTGAAGTCTGGCATAATATGGTGATGGTAAAAAAAAATTACTCACACTTGTGAAAATATTTTTTTCCTAGTCACGTAATTCAATGGAAAAAAACCCCTTTATTTTGTAAAATTTATTTTTCAGAAATGTTTTAAACTTTAAACTGCTGCTGGAAAAGGCCTCACCATACTGTGTCAACATAAATTATGATCACATTTTTAAGGAATGATCCTGTTTTCACTGGTACCCTTTCTTTCTGTACTTGAGAAATGGGCTGATTTGCATTTCCTTTTCTTTTTTCCTTAGCAGTGAAAGTAAAGCTATCCAAGAAAAGAACAGCATTTGAGGACCAAGAGTATAACATTGAATGCCAGGTGGAATTCAACACCCAGGGTTCACTCTTGCCCTATGAAACTCAGAGTATGATACAACAGTGGCTGCTAATTAATGAAAAATGTATAGAGAGGATGACTCCAACCCATCGTCCCATGGTGTATCTCCTTGTGGGGAATATTGAAGAGGGCAGCATTTTAGTAAAACAGGTTTATCGCTGGCAGAGGAAGGACTCCCAGCTGACTTTGGCCACTCAGAAGTGGAGATACCATGAATGCTTGTAAATATTTATCATATTATTTGTAAAAAGATTATTATAGTTCTCATGCCAAACCTATCTTGTAAATAGGAATGTATTATAAGTTGAATATAAAGCTTTAATTTCATTTTAAATTGTATTGTAAGTTGAACTCAAACCCCAGTGTTATCAAACTTCCTTTTGGTAGTGTTACAGCTACTCTCATCCAGTTCGAACTTGGTCAGCTATGGATAAATGTTTCTTTGAGTTATGATTTTAAAAAACTGTAATATGTGCAAAAACCAGCATAAACCAATTTCAAATCCCCTTGACTACTTTTAATGTATTTGTCTGTACCACCCACTCTTACCATTTTCTCCAGTTACCTAAACTTTCCCTTGCCTATTATTTCATGAATCCACCTCATTTTCTCCCGTTGGAGTATTTTGAAAGGCGGCAGCCCTCTGCTGGTCGCTTTTGCCTGAATCAGAGTGGAATAAAGAGAAGAGTAAGTAACTAAACACGGTATGGTTGGCCCCAGTTGCAAGAATATTTGGTTACTGGGTGTCATAAATCAGATCTCCGCTACTGAAAAGTCCGTTTTTATTTTCAGACACATTACAAAAGTCAATGTATAAACGTTACCCGTTCTCCAAATGGCCTGCAGTGAAGAAATGGAGTCAAAATATTAAAAAAAAAAAAAAAGGAAAAAACTACAGCAGGCACATGATTACCATCCTCATAGTCACTGCAATACTCTGACACTAAAGACTACATGAAGATGGACAGAACTTGACTTAATTTTAATTTTATAAATGTGTATAATAAACACAGTATCAGGTGGTAATGCATAAATTAGAAACTATTTCAATAATACAGTGTCTATCATTATACTATATTCTCTAAACAAGTACGGGGAAAGTTTATGGGCAGTAGATTTCTAAAATTCGCACCTGTAATGATCTGGGTTTCAAATACATTCCCCAAAAGTGCAGGTTTGTATCAGGTTATCGAATGTGATGACACCTGTTCCATCACTTTCTACCATGAACTGGGAAACTAGTGGAAACCGAGGAAAAAAGCGGTCAATAATCTAAGAAGCTGTGTACACACCCGTGGCCGGCTGCCCCGGCCCGCCTCGGACGGGCAGTACAGGCATCAGCGCCCGGGCCCACGTCACTGCGGAAATGGAGGAGTCATCCCTTCAGTCCAGGTTCTTACTTTATTTTTCATTATGTCAGAGGATGCCACACAGCCCGGCGCTGTGGGTTGTTGTACTCCTGGAGCCCCGCCCGGCTTGGCTCGGCAGCAGCGGCACAGCGCGACCAGCGGACCTCCCTCAGCCGGATTCAAACGGCGCTCCCGGGGCGGGGCTGCGCTCGGCACACCCACAGCCGCGGCCGGGCCGGGACACACCGCCTCCCCGCCTCCCCGCCTCCCCGCCCTCGGAAGGCGTCGGTCGGGCGCGGGGTTGCTGGGGGCTGCCGGGCTGCGCGGGAGGCGAGCGGAGCGGAGCGGAGCGGGCCCGGGGCCAGCAGTGCGCTCGCATCCGCTGTCCGTGCGTCGGCTTCTTTATCCCTCCTCAGTGTCTCTCTAGGGTTTTTGAAAGACCGATAAAGTTCTAAACCAAACAGATCCCGGTAACTGTTCTGCGCATAGTGCAGGAAATCCTGTTGCTCCTACTTTGTGGCTTTGTAGCTGTGGTTCTCCCTGGCAGCTGTTTGGCCTCGCCGCACGGGTGAGTCTGTGTGCGGTGGAGGGAGGGGCGGCCTGTGCTCGGAGCCTCAGCCGCTTGTAGGGCCCGGAGAGCTGGCTGTGCCCCCGCCCTGCGCCAGAAATGTCCAGCGCTCGAACAGGCAGGTCATTGTGAATCCTGCCTGCCCTCACCCAATTTCAGTGGGCGCAGTTTTGTCAGAATATGAGTCCTAAATGTTTTTCTTTTATTTCATTCTGTAAGTACAAAGTCTAAAGTACAAAACTGTCATGCAAGCAGGTATGCTCTGTACTTATATTCTCACTACCTAATGTAATAGTAACTGGTTTAAGTTTGCTTCTGATGTGAAATATGCATCTTGGGATTTTTGTTCTGCTCAGTCTGTAGCAATGGCTTCAGGAACAGCGCTGATTTATGATGAGGAGATGACCACTCACAAACTACTTTGGAGTGAGTAAGTCACTGCTGTTGTTTTTATTAATGGATTCTTATTAGGACACATGAGAGCAGGACCAAATAAATGCATTTTTTGTGAATGTACTAGGAAGTATCTAGTGATACTTCCTGTCATTTTCCAAATAAAGAGTAAGTCTGTCCTTTAGGAGAAAAAAAATATTTTATTCACAATTTCTGTCTAGATACTGTATTGATTATCTGAAACTGGATTTGAGAAAGTGCAGGCAATCAGTCTAGGAGGCCTTAATAAGAGATGTTAGGATGAGGCATCCTAGTAGTCCCCTAAATAATATGTTTTAAGCTAATTAAATTGTTTATAAAGCTAGAGTATCATTGACCTTGTATGTATGTATGTAGATATACTCACTCAGCTGAAACATGTCAATTACATTCAGTTAGAAATTGATACATGACTTAAATTTGTATAAATTAGAGCAGTCTCAGTCCTTTGCAGTCTGAGTAACAATCCATTCTTGTCTTCTCTTCCAAACCTGCTTCTCCTGTGTTCACCTTCATTGTAACCTACAGCTTTTTAATTTCATCATTCGTGTGTCTGTAGTTAAACATTGCAACTTTTGCCAGCGAGAGAGGAAACAAAAAATGATAATCTTGTATTGTTTGGGTTTGTTAAAGATTTTTTTTTTGCTTACATATTTTAGAATCAATTTCTGACTCAGTTCCAAAACAGAAAGTATTTAAACATTTTTTTTTCCCATTAACTCCATGTATCTCTCTTTTAGGGTAATGAATCTTCTTACAATGGGGAGTTAAAAGCTAGGCTTTATGAAGGGTACCATGCTGGTATAGTATTATAGTAATATAATTATTGTTTATTTTTAGTCCCATTTGTGATATTGAAGTGCCAGAAAGACTTTCATCCTCCTATGAGCAGCTTAGAAGTTACCATCTTGTGGAAAGATGTGTCCATGTGCCTGCCAGAGAAGGAAGTGAGGAGGAGATCCTGTTGGTTCACAGGTCTGAAACTTTCAGTCAGATTAATTCAATGAAACAGCAGATCTCATCTCTCCAGATTATATTTTGATCCATTTGAAAAGAGTGTTCCAAAATTCAGTGGCTTCCATTAATTTCAATGGAAAATGTGTCACAGTGTTGAGTACGGCGTAGGTGCTGAATTATGAATCTGTTATTCCACTAAATCTACATTCTCACTCTGTGGGATCTTACGCAATGAATGCTGATTTATACATAGGAATAAAAGTAAACTTCTAAAAAATACTTATAGTTGCTTACTTAAGTGTTGTGTTAATCTCTCTTTCCTCTGCAGTTTAGAGCTCTTGGAAGTGGCAAAAAGCACTCAGACAATGAATGAGGAGGAGCTGAAAAGAGTCTCTGAAAACTATGATGCTTTTTTCTTTCATCCGGTGTGTAAATTAAACTGCTTCCTCCATTGGGAGTTACAACAATTTGTGTTACTGCATCTGAGTGGCATTTATCTAAGAAGGGGAAAACTAAAAATAGATTTTTTGCTACTTAGGTAGTCTCATGTTTATTTATGATATTATCATTATCTGTTTCTTGTTCAGTATAATGCTGTAATTGAAATTGCTCAAGTGTCCCATCATCTATTTTGCAATTGTATCATACCAGTGTAATGCACTATTCAAATTTTAGCTCTGTTTTTGTCACTTAATGTCACTGTAGACCATTAGTGACCTGCATATCAAATTTTGGTAACAATTGCTCTTAAATGTTGTGCCATGAAATGGTGATGAAGTCTTCTGTGTTATGTTTCTGTAGGGTTTCATTCCTTATTTTCAAAGATGCCATGTTATTGCACTCAATACATCCATCTCACATTTTTTAACTGCTCCGCGGAGAACATCCTTATAAAGACTATGGTGATCGCTGGTAATCCTAGGGGAAAGGACATTGGAACCTGTGTTGTAAAGTTCTGTTTCAACAACCTGCATTCAGCTTCAGTGGGGTAGAATTATGTCAAGACAGTTTGCTGTTGGGATGCTAAAGCATGTCATGTGTGCCTTGTTGAAGCTGATGAGTTTCTCTTTGTCAGAGCACTTACCGCTGTGCCAGACTAGCAGTAGGAGCAACTTTGCAGCTGGTGGACGCTGTGATGTCAGGAAAAGTGCGCAATGGAATGGCATTAGTAAGGTAAGAAAATATGTGAGGAAGTTTTCACTTAGCAAAATTTCTTTTGTTGTGAATAACTTAAAAAACTTTGATTCAGACCTCCAGGTCACCACAGCCAGAGGAATGCAGCTAATGGGTTCTGTTTGTTCAACAACGTTGCTATTGCAGCAGAATATGCAAAACTGAAATATGGTCTACAGAGGTAAGTGCATGGTTGACTCTAGAGAAACTTTTCATATGTAAATAACAGTTTGACATTGTACTAGTTTAGATTAATGTCTAGAGCTTTCTGGGTGTCACGTTCCTTTTGGTTCAGAAAAACATTTTTTCATTTATACCTTCTGTAGATTAAGATGCTGTGGCTCTTCCTCTGAGTATTTTCTTTTATTCTTTTATTTATTTCTGTACTGATCTGTACAGAGTCCTAATTGTTGACTGGGATGTGCACCACGGACAAGGAACTCAGTATATATTTGAAGAAGATCCAAGGTTTGAAGGATTTTTTTTGTCTTTAATCTCAGCTGTTTAAAGATTGTTTGCCTTTCTAGAGGATAAGATTTCTTAAATTTCTAAAACTAGAATCTTGCAAAACATTCACCTTGCTGTTTTAGTCTCTCTGTTTTTCACTTCTTATAAAATAGAAGGAAGTATCTAAATTAAAATAAAAAGTAAATCTGTTCTATGTTAAAGAATATCAAAATAAGCAATATGATTACCTTGGTTTGCCAGTACTCAGGTAGTACATCTATTCTCTATTCATGAATCTCTCAGTTAAAGTCTTCAAGTAGTAGTCGGATAAAATACATGAGATTTATATTTTTTTTGGAAAAGCTACATAGGTAGGTTCTAGAAACAAGTCTGCTGTTTTGAAAATTCCTTGTATTTGATCTGTATGGAGTGCACGCCTACAAGACATTTTTAGCATGTGTAATTTTGGCATAGCACCCACTGTACCAATTTTCACAGTCTAAATCCTTTGAGAGAGCTAAGGCAATTTTAGCAAGTTTTATTTTCTTGCTTTCAGGCAATGTAGTCAGCAGGTTCAGAACATAAAGTCATTTCCACAATCTTTTTGTCAAATTGGATTTTTTTTTTCCCAGTGTTTTGTACTTTTCTTGGCATCGCTATGAACATCAAGAATTCTGGCCATCACTCAAAGAATCTGATTATGATGCTGTGGGTCTGGGAAAAGGAAAAGGTTTTAACATAAATTTGCCTTGGAATAAGGTAAATATTGTTTACAGCACAACAAAGCAAGTGCAATAGCTTTGTATATCATCCTTTATGTAAAACTTTCCGAGTAAGTGCACTGCTTCACTTGCTTGGCAGTTGTCTTAGACCGTGTATATCCTTCCTGTCAGGGTAATGTCTGCTGGAAGATATGGCTCAGAATGTGATAATATGTGAAAAATAAAAGGGAGAGAAAAATTTACACACTCATTTTTACTTGAGTATCTTGCCTAGCCATTAAATCAGAAAGTGTTTCAGGAGACGGTTACATCTATCCTTGTTTAACAGAGAACTGAAGCTCATTGAGATTAAAAATGGTGAATATTTATCCACTTTACTTAAATAGAGGGTTTTTAACTGTACTTCATATTATTCCCTCATCTTTAACTTATCCTATCTTTCCCTAATGTCTTGAAGAACCTTAGAAAATTTGTCATTCCAACAGGAAAACACGACCAGTGGTTCTCATATTTTTCAGATTGGGATGGGAAATTCAGAGTATCTTGCTGCGTTTTTCCATGTGTTGCTTCCAATCGCTTTTGAGGTAATTTTTCACTGCCAAAGAGTACTTCCTAAATGTTTCTTAAGCAAGTACCATTGAATATTTTACAGAAATGCAGTAATTCCCAGTAGCACAGTTAGTACATTTATTCTGCTGGTATGACTTTGCCCTAATAACTGAATAGTATTTATGGAATTTTAGCTTTTAAATATTCAACATAATCATCTGCAACTTCTCCAGCAGAAACAAAAATAGTGTAAATGGGTAATGTATTCAAGAAGAATCCTTATTTGTGTTCATATTCTAACTGAAATAACTGATCATGGTATAGCTGAAATCCCATACAAAATTGAGAATAGGACATAAAGATGTGCTACAACTGTCTCTCTTTTATAACAGTTTGATCCTGAGCTGGTTATTGTCTCCTCAGGATACGATTCTGGAATTGGTGACCCTGAAGTAAGTAACTTGTGGTCTTTGTGTTGTCAGTCATGAATCTGTTAGGAAAATATTCCTGCTGCTTTAATGTCCTGTGATTGCTAAGTGGAATTCACTTTGATCAAGCTAAAAATACATGCTTGAGTCTTTAGGCTGACCCAAGTTCATTAAACATTACAACGAGACATGTAAAGACAGATTATCCCATACGTGTAATTACTGTGTTGGGTTTTTTTCACCTTCCTTAAATGCAGTTGGTTCAGCATTTTGTTTGCTATAATGAGAGGCAAGTGTTCTGGTATTCCATCTCTGACTTGGTTACTTCAGATTGTTTGTTTGGGTTTCTTACCAGTGTTTTTGAATCAAGGTGTCATCTCTTAAAATTTTTTCTTTGGTTTAGGGTCAGATGAATGCCACTCCTGAGGTTTTTGCCCACTTGACCCATTTCCTGATGCAGTTAGCTAATGGAAAGCTCTGTGTCATCCTAGAGGTAAAGACTTTTGAAATGTACTCCCAGGGGAAAGGTCTTTGTATTAGAGCCATTTAGGACAAACTAGAAGCTAGGAAGCAAAATATTTCAACAAAATAATTTCTTATTTTTATCTTTCTGTTGAGTACTAGGAATGCAAAAATGGCTAAGATTTGACAGCACTCTTACAACTTAGAGTTTTCAAACAAAGTAGCCATATGCTCGTCATTCAAAAAAACATATCTTCCACAAATCTATTCAATTCTTGTGAACAGTGATTAGTCTACTGCTCAGTCCCAAACTCATTAAAATGTATTTAGTGAATAGGCTATATTACCAGTGTATTTACAAGTGTATCTTATTCCAGGAGACTTTATAAAACCTTTCATCTAAATGTACTTTTACTTAGTAATGGAGTACTTAGAAAATTCCCTCTTTTTTCATTTAAAGACTGAATGCAGGCTCTTTAGGAGCTCTTTTTTATTCTTTTTTTTTAAACAATTAAAATGTTTTCTCCTTTTGAAATCTAGACTTCAACTCCCTATTTCTGCTGCATGTTAGAAAAATAGTGACTTTTCAGGTAAATAATTGTATGGAAATACTGCTGCCAACAAGGTCTTCAAGAGTGAAATGTATATTAATGGATTCACTTGACCTCTTGTTTTGCATGACCTTTCTTCCATCATCCTTCTCTCTAGCAGATTATTATAGATATTTTTGTCTATTAACTGAAGTGCAAATAAGTATTCACTCCTACCACAGGTGGTGTGACTGCTCCACAGGTGATAGATGGCTTCCTGCATGCCACCTAGCAGTCTTAAATACATCTTGTCCTCCAAATTCTGCCAAACTATTAGGCATCCACATGTCAAAGTGTCAGGCTGTGGGAGATTTCTCTTGTACAGCCATTTTAGAGGACAGTGATAGCATTTGCCTTCTAAGGAACCTTCCACAAGGATTGTTGAAGATGGCATGTTGTAGATGGGAATGCAGAAGGCATGTGTTTTCATGGCAAAGTAATGACTGATTTCTGAAGTTACTTGAACTATGACAAAGTGAGTTCCATCATGAGATGCTAGTGAAGTTCAGCAGGCAGCCACTAACTTACTGTTTTCATTTTGAAAAATCATTGACTTAGATATACTTACATATCATCTTCTGTTTCTGTAAATACAGATATATTTCAAAAGTATAGTTTATTTTCTGTGTTGATATTCAGAGAGATGCTAAAAGTACTTGTCCTTGAGTTGACTCAAAATAATTTTTAGGGTGGATACCATTTGAAATCATTGGGTGAATCAGTATGCATGACTGTAAAAACTTTGCTTGGAGATCCTGTACCTCAAATAACTGGAGAAATGGCACCTTGTCTAAGGTAAGCATATAAAGAATTTTAGAACAACTAATGTGTTTATTGAAGAGACTAAAGACATGCATACTTTGAATGTTTTGCTGAAGTAAGGTTTTAATATGATAGTTTATAATATATTATTTTCTACTTTGGATAACTTACATTTTTAAAAAGTAATCCAAGGTACAGTTTACATACTTTTGTTTCGGAAATTATTTCAAGTTGTGAGATCTAACAGCATAAAACCATAAGCCATTTTATCCTTAGGTCTTGTTATCCTATAGAAATCCATCTCACTCACAGCTGAGATAATCCTGCTGTAATCAAGGTGATACCAGTTAACTACAGCCAATATTTGGGGATGTATGCAACTGCAAGGATTAATGCTTCAGACCCCAGATCCACTTCAGTTGCTGTAGTGCAGCAATAGCTGCGGCAAACCTTTCTCTCATCAGTGAGAGTTGATGCTATGCAGTCTTAATGAATACTTACTGTGTTTCTAGAATTTGGAGCCATCGAGGCCTGGGTTGCAAAAGCACTTGACGACATAGAGCTGTACCAAGATAATTAAATTTCAAGCCTAACTTCTTTTTAGAGACGTTAAGACTGTGTTTGTACAGGGGTGAATCTGACCTAGTAAAGCATTCTGAACCTTGGGCCTGAGTCAGTCCCACATCTAAAGATTCTTTCTCTCTACCTGTCTGCACTATCTCCCCCACCTCTCCATGTTCTGTCCTTCATCTTTCTCCCAGCTCAATTGCAGTCCTGTGCTTTTTTCAGCAGAAATGCTCCTCATGCACTTTGGTGGCAGCACCTACCAGTTGGCTGTGTTAGTTAAAACTCAGAGCTTGGATCAGTCAGGGAAGCAATGTGGATATACACAGACTGTGGGCTGAGTTGCGTTTGCTAAACTGATGGAGCAAAGCTGCTTATTTTGCTCCTAGCACATCCCATAAGCCCTCTGTGTCCTCTTTTTCTTCTCTACTAGCTGTGGTACCTCAGATTGCTATCATTCTATGTCATAGAGAGTTGATCACATTCTTATCCAATATATCAGTCCAGCTCCTGAACACCTTACAAGTAATCTGCAAGTACATAGAATTTCTTCTGGATTTAATATGATCTGAATTATGTTTGTATGATAGCTAATGCAATGGGACCATTTGCCCAGAGTGGTGGAAATACCAGTGATAATAAAAAAGGAGATTTCAACACAAAGAAGAGCAGGGTATGTGATTTACTTGGTTCCTGAACAGATTGTCTTCCTTTTAAGTCAGTCTAATTAAATCTTTACATTGTGTAGATAAATCTCTTGGCAAGACATTGACAGACAGGAGAAATTTTTCCTGAACTCATACAGGTGTGCTTCCTCCAACAGCAGGGTTGGGATTTCACTCAATGTGTAAATATGTGTACATGCTGTCTGTGTTGTTCACTTTTCTTTTTTGACTTTCTAACCTTTTCAAGCAATGTGCCCATTGACTCTTGTTCTGTTTTGCATTCTTGGAAGAGATCAAAGTTTGTTCATTTTCAACTGGATTTTTTGGTTTTGCTTTTTTGTTGAGGTAAGTTATGATTCCTCTATTTTCATTATTGCTGATACTGTTAATCTGGTTTATTTTTTAGTGCTGTTGAATCTATTCAAAATGTGAGAGCAGCACATAAACCCTACTGGAAATGGTTGGCGTATGAAGGTAGTTTCTTTTCATTCAAGCAAATGTTATTGATAAATGGATTTATACAGAAATTGAAAATTATTAAAATTAATACCAGTGGATTAAACTGATTGAACAAGCAGTTATTCATCGAGTGACTGATAAGTATGATAAGTCAGCAGTATGAGGCTTCATTTGGGGTCATGTCTTCAGCTGGTCTGGAAAGAACTTTCTGAAGCTGGCGAACATCATGCCAAAAAGTAGCACTTTGATATCTTTCTCTGAGGATGCTGTTTTCTGTGTCAAAAATATGGGCATAAGCCTTATTACAATATATGACCTTTCACTAGATTAAAACAAACGTAGCACTGAAAAAATAACATCTGTGTCAGGAAACACTATAGCTAGTGCGTGGGAGTAAATATGCATACTATGAATACAGAGGTATTCTATTTTGTGAATAAATATATCCAAATATTAACACATTGCTTAGAAACTAATACCTGTGAAACCCCTCTTTCTTTTTCTCTAGATACATCATTTTTACAAAATTTGAGCACCAAATCACACTTAGTAAAGAAGGCTAATTCAAATTCTTCCACAGAACATGAATCTAAGACAACTAAAAACAACAACGCTGTCGAAGTAGAAAGGTTTTTGGAATTGCACATGAAAAATATTCTATTTCCAGTGCCTCCCATCAAAACAGCAACAACTGGCTCTGAAGGTTCAGAACATTTTTACCCTGAACACGTTCAGCTGGTGAAGGAAATGGACAAAACTGAAATAAAAGCTCTTGTCAGGTTGATCCTATTTATTTAATTTTCCATATAATTAAGAGGATGATAGGTTTCTGTACAGACTGTCATCTAGCTCTGTGTCTGCCATGGTCATTATTTTGGCCTTAGTCGACTCAGTTACAGCCAGAATTTCTTCCTTTATAAACAAGACATTTGTGTTGTACAGCACTCATAGCCTGAAATCCTTTAAAGCACTAGTCACAATACTTTTCTCTAAAACTCTTTCAACAGAGATAGGACAGGTAATGCAAACGTATTAATTTAGAAAGAGATTTTGCTAGGAAGCTGTCTTAAAGCTCTGTACTCACTTTTAGCTGAAAAAATTACCAAACTGCTCTGATTGGAGAAACTCATGTTTCATGAGTTTCAAATGTCGTCATCTAATTTTGACAGAACTCTGTTTCCTGAATATCATCAGACATTTTTATTTTCTTTCCAGTACAGAATGGAGGCAGGTTTAGGGAGCTGAAGACTGTCAGGCACTGGTATTGTCATCTTCCTGCTAGAGCAGGTTTCTGAGGATCAATGTGTAGCACCTATACAAAATGCACCCCATTAATGCTAATTGCAAAGCACTTTATCAGTGTTGTCTTCAAAGACATTATTGCCTCTAACCTAGTTTTTCTTAATATAATTTATTTTACAGTGGCTTTTATGCAGACCTTGTAAAAGAGGACACAACTTTGCTCTCTCTTGGCAGTATGTTTGCAATCCTAGATAAAATACTTAAGAAGGAGGTAATAATATATTGCCCTGTTCTTGGGGATAGGGGTGGAGTTGGATTCCTCCGACTTTTTGCTTCTACTATGTTGTTTTCCAGGTACTATTTAGGGATAGCTGTTAACCCCAATCCATTTTTCTAATCATCTTTGGGCAAGTCATTGTCCAGACTTTCTGTAGGCAGTCACAGAATACGAGTCCCTAAGAACCTTCTCATTGCTCTCAGACCTACAGGGGAACCAAGCATTAAGTCTTCCACTTGAGGGGAGCAGAAGTTGGTGTATCAAGCACCAATAAGCAACAACAAGAAATATGAAGAAATGTCAATACTTTTCCTGTCTCAATGTGCAAAGTTCACACAGAGTAAATTTTAACTTACATGTGCATGCACACACATACTCTTTAGTGGTGTTTTCAACAGCTCTACTGTATGCTTTGATTCTGAATAGAGTAATTCTAGTTCAGTATTTTGATTCTGGCAGGGTCAGGAAGGAAGAGAGGGCAGGCTTAGAGGGTGCATCTTCATATTTATGTGTAAAAACTTGGAGGAGCATAGAAGAAGACCTGAAAACAAGTTAAAAATATTACATCATAATAAGTCGCTCTTCCTTTGAGTGAAAAGCTCTCTTTAAAGTACCAGGCCTGCAAGGAAGAGTAACTAGCACAATGGCCTCTTTCTTCTAAGACATCTTGCTGTTGGAAGTCAGATATGTAGATCTTGGGGACAAATTTCTGACATTATAAACTGCACAGAGCTCCAGGAAAGCCTGTAAATAGATTTTTAAAAATGGCTACTGGCAAAAAGAAATAGAACTTTGAAGGAGTTGCAGATGTAAGTTACCTTTTTGTACTGACAAAGAGGAGGAATTAGGAGGGGAAACATACCTTTTCGCTTAGCTTTCATGTAGAGTTCAAACCACTACACACCACAAAAGAACACTGAAGGGTTGCCTGAGTAATACAGCAATTGTATTTTCCAGAAAAGAATATCTTGCCTAGGTTAAAGGAAGAATCAGAATATTCAGGAACAACCTCCTTTTCATAGGGTGTATTTTTCTGTGCAGTTTTCAGACTATCTAGAGACCCAGTAAACATGGCCTTCCCCTTGAAAGGCTATTTTTACAGTTGTCTTTTGGTATAGTACCATACTTTTGAAATAATAGTGCAGTTTATGGCATAATAATCAAATGTGGCCTTTCTGTAGAAAATGAATTAGTAACATTTTCTTAATCCTTTTCTTATTGTTCCTAATCACTAAAATCCCTTGATACACATAAGCAAGCAAAAATACAGTTTTTACACTTAAAAAATGACACAGTCTTTTGCAGCATTAATTGCTTCTGAATGAAAAATGTGTTTCGTAGGTGTGTAATGGAATTGCAGCATCACCCACAGCTGCTCTTTCTACTGCTGTTGCACTAAGACATTCTGTTCGGTTTGGATTTCAAAGGTGAATTTGTATGTTTTGTGTTTAGAGCCCTTTGACAACATGTTAAAATCAGATACTAAGTGTGGCAAATATGGCAGATTGCCTGTGAAAACTTGATTTAAAAACAAATAGCATGCCCACACGCCTAGCATTTTCAACATGTAATCCAGATAACAGTATATATGCAAAAAAAACCCTTTTGGCTTTCCAAAAGCAAAAAATTTGTAAGGATGATGGCTGTGCTAGCCTACACTTTCCTTGTCAGATTTCAATTGGCTTTGGCCTGAGGACGATTTCTTGATTTTTGTTTTTCCTCTCCAGTATTTGATGGGAGAAATGGGGTTCCCTTGAGCATGGGGCTCCCTTGTCCTAAATGTGTTTTATTTCTACTTTTAATGGGGCAAATTCAGTATACATTCTTTTTAATGCTTCTAATCTACGTGCAAAGTTTTATACAAATAGCACTAACTGAAAAAAAAATTACTTGTAAATGTATGTATGTTTTTGTTTTCTGCAGAGTGCTTTGTGTATTTGTTGGAGACATGCAGATCGTACCAAACAGAGAGGATGGGTGAGGTCTCCCTTTATGTTAGGGGATATAGTCCCAAGGGCTTTCTAAATGTTCATAGGTGTCTATATGTGTGATGAAATCTGCACTTTGGAACCAGTCATGAGCTGACATTCATTGTTTAGCTTGAGATATAATACAAAACATCCCCAAATACATCTTCAAAGATAAATTATTGTCTGTAAATGCTACTTCGTGCATTTGGTGGTAGGTTTAAAGTATAATGCTGCTGTACTAATTGAAGTTTAGATTGCCATTGAAAATACAAAGTAATAAAGAAGGCAGTTATTAATTAAATAGGACCTATCTCCTCTATAACTGCAGGAGGCACATATTGCTGGTGCAGAGTTCCTTATTGAAAGTCTTCTTGCCTACATATAAATTTTTTCCACCTCTTCTTTTTCTTAAAACTAATTTGCCAATAGTCTTTAATCATATTTTTAAAAATACCATTAAAAGGATTTCAGTTTTAATTGTTTATATTTTGGCATGTACTAATGCAAATATTTATTTGCTCCTGTATTATGAATTAGTATTTAAAGAATGATGAAAGAAAATATCCCATTTTTATTCCATTGGGAAATAATTGGTTAAATACTCAAGTGGGGTTTCTTTTTACAGAAAAATGCTTATCATAAACATCTGTGAGAAAAAACAGTCTGGAAAGACCAGCTGCAAGCACTATATTTCTCTGAACTGGAAAGAGGTAAGATTCACTTTCTGGAAACAACATAGGAGAACAACTTTTTAAACAGAAATAATAGAATATATTTAGGAATTTATAAAATGACATTGAGAATTACACCCCTTACTCAGCTTTGGACCTTTGAAAATTTTTCCTTTTCTTGCCCTTGCCAGGTTACTGCTCCTTCACAGAGCTTTAGAGAGTATTAGAATTTACAGGTTTGAGGAAGCCTTCCATAGTTAACTGCAGTTCATCTTCAGCAAGGCAGAGTTACAGTGCAAAGACCCTAAGGAAAAGATGAATAATCCTGCATGTTTAAAATAAAAATTTCTGGGAAAATAGATCAGTATCCTGTTTCCTAGAACAATCAGAAGCTTTTTGAGAGTCACCTTTCTGTTTTGTTTTATATCTGGGAATTTGGGGCTTTATATTTGTGCTAACCAATTTCTTGTTGTTGTTAAAGGATGCTGAAGGAAACGATTTCTTTTCTGCTGTACTTGGATTCATTCTTCCTGTCGCATATAGTTATCAACCGAACTTAACAGTAATAGCTGTTGGACCAAATAGAAACCTTGGAATAAGTGGGATTTCTCTGCTTGTTGCTTTACTACAAGGATTAGCTGAGTCTCGAATTTTTGCTGTGATTGAGGTAAGAAGTGGTGCTAAGCCATGGTACTTCAGAGTGTCTGGGAGACACGCTGGTATGAAATGGTTCAAGCTGCCCAGTAGAAAGTACTGGCTATATTTATCCTGTCTTTGGTACCCTGAGTTCACAGCACAAACTGCCCAAGTTTCTTTCTGGCCTGAGAACAAGACAAGACACAGTTGCACACCAAGCTGTAGGCAGCTGTAGGCAGCCTGCATGATGGAGAAGCCGAGGCATGAACGCAAGCCCATGGTTGTATGTCTGTGGACCATAGATGGTCTGACAATTTGCACCAACTTCCATTTTTAGCTGGGATCCACAGCTCAGAGTTGTCTCCTGAAAAGAGGCACTTCCTGTCTGTTAAATCATCTGGCCTCTTTCCATCAAATGTGATTGAAAGCAGCCCATTGTCCTGTTCATAACAGACCACTAAATTTCCTGTCCTCTCCCCTATGCTGTACTTTGTCACACACGACTTCCAGCGTGCAGAACATAAATCAGAAGGGCACATATCCTTCAAGTGAACTTAACTGGGATAATACATAATTGAGGGCCAGTCTACCCTAGCTTTGTGTTTCAGGTAGAGAGCAGGGGAAAGAAAATAAAAAACATAGACTTTTCCTAGGCTAGATTTTTCCGTATGCTACCACATTAAGGATGCCTAAATTCAGGAGCCGGAGGCTGTATCCAGAGCAGTGATCAGTGTCAATGGGTGTATCTTCCATGAATTTGTCTAATCACAAAGAACTCAATTTACACTCTTGCCCTCTCCAGCATCTTGTGGTTCTGAGTAACACAGTTTCTCTGTGTGATCTATGAAACAATAACTTTGTTTGATTACTTTTGTGCCTTCTAGTTCTTCAATGAGAAACAACAAAAAATGGTTCATGTATGGCTTATTCTAATCTGTTCCTCAGCAAGTATCCAGTTAAAGCCATGCTATTCATTAAGCTGCCAATTAAACGGATTTTGACATAATTTATTCTGTAGTTTTCTCAAATGTTATTTGTTTTAATTTACAATGTTGGAACATAAATTGTCTAAGCTAAAATAATTTGTACATTGATATGCAGTATCCATAAATAACGTATTTTCATATTACCAATTAGGAGTATGAAATTGAGACAATTATTGATATTCTGAAGTGTAAACTCAGACAATAAAAGGATATTAGGCATACATGTTTAAAAAAAGATTGATACTTTTATGTTGGTACTCTGCAGGTAGCTCCATAACAGGATCATGATTTTCTAGTGCATGTGCTTGGCTTTTTAGAATATTTGAAAAAATACTTCTGTCTTTTAAAAACAAAGTAGTTTTACAGTCTTCCAAATATAATCTTTATAGAGCATCAACATTTCAAAATACAATTCCTGCAAGGAAATGATATTGATTTAGACTGTGAGAAGTCCAAAAGAGTAAATTTCCTGATTAAGCAAAATATATCACTGTTTTCCACTCAGAAAATTAACGATGCATGAAGTAAGCAAGCTCCATGCTCCTGTTACCTCATAATATTTTCTGTCCTTAACCCAGCATTATTTCTTTTCAATCATAAAGGGAAAAGTGAGATATTTTTTCTCCATTTGAAAGTTTTAGAACAAGATAAAAATTAATTCACATTTTCCAGAAAAAACTCCATTTGAACACATTTGTATTTGAAAATGGTAGGTTGCTCATTCTTGCTACTAATGCTAGCAATTTAATTACAGAAGCTTGTTTTAAAATATTTCA
Source organism: Picathartes gymnocephalus (assembly GCA_013390045.1). Lineage (NCBI taxonomy): Eukaryota > Metazoa > Chordata > Aves > Passeriformes > Picathartidae > Picathartes > Picathartes gymnocephalus. The sequence goes on from WEKY01059666.1 coordinate 75,767, forward strand.
TGTATCACTGAAACAAAGTGAGCTTGGTTCACAGGAGTATTTTTCCTTCCTAATTAGGACACAGAGATAAGTTTAATGCAAAGTGTAGCCAAAGCATTAGTGGGTGCTTCTACACCTCCCATTGGAATTTATGTACCTCCTACCCAAGAAAAAGTAAATAACATAAAAGCATTAAGAGACCAGTTTCAGCAGGAATGGAAAATGCTTCAATGTTCAGGTAAGTTGTCTGATTTTATCTAAAACTCTTATATACTGTAAGTTTCTGAAAAGATGATACATAAATACATCTGGGTCGTGTAAGTCAGTGGGACATTTGAAATCAGTGGGACCAGATTGATCTAATGTGAAACTCTGAATGCTTCTGACACTTGAGCTGGAAAGCACCACATTTCATAGCATAACAGCTGTACCCTTGAGACTTTGAATACTGTTACTCCAAAATTTTGGAATTAAATTACCAAAGTATGTGCTTAAAGAATGGGTAACAAGATGTGCCCTGGCTCTGACTGCTGACGCGTTTTCTGAACATAGTGCCAAACCAGGTGATATTTTTATATGTTTAACTTGTCCACAAAAAACTCAATAGTGATTAGTTATGCTGCAAGTACAGTTGCAAAGAGCTGAAGATCAGGCACTGCATGTGTATAGGAATCAGGCTAGGCATACATATGTTTTCAAGCATACTTGTCTAAAATGTTACTCTGCTGAATGACTTCTGTTTTTCAACAACAACAAAAAATTAGGTGGGCATCTCTAAAAGAAAATGCCATTCTCTCTTTCAGAAGAAATGCCCAATACCAGGGGTCTGGTTCCAATAAAAATATTCTTGTGGGGTCAGGAATTATGGTATGAGCTTGATTAATAATTTGTTTTCTTATTGGTGTTTTTTTCAGTGAAGGAGGAGATTTCAAGAAATTGATTTCACTTCAGAATCATTTTACAAAGAAGAAGGAAAGGAAAATACGAGTACTTCACTCTGCCTTCTTTTCAAACATAAATTGTCTATATAACAAATAAGAACTCCAAATCTCCAGAGACTTAGTAGTGGCCTAAGGCCACATCATGTAAATTCTCAAAATTAAACAAACATCCCAAGGCAATAACCATGATATGCCTTGTTTTGTAGTATTCCAGGTATGATTTAGGAATCATTTTCAAGAGCACTTTTTTGTTTTTGTGACTTCAGTAATGTGACCTTTTGATTTCAGGCACTTCAGATGATGTTTATACTGGTGTTCCTACTGGGTTCAACTTCATATCATGTGGAATAACTAAATCTGTCTTTGCAGTTGTCTTTTTTAACTGTTCACAGTGCTTCCCTTCTCATTTGTTTCGGTTTTCAGGTATTGCTGGAGGGGAAATGATACCCACCCTTGAACGTTCTGAAATTAAAATCTCTTTCAAAAGAAAATAAAAGCTATATGAAAGGTTTTTCACAAAGAGCTGAAGAACATGAAGAGGTTCTGTTTCAGTTTAGAATATGTGAAGTCCAGAAAAGTATTTAAATTGGAAACCGGCCAATGGCCAAACTTTAGCTTCAGCATTTTTCCTAACAGGAAATTTGTTTCCTAACAGGAGATTTTTCCATTCTCCCACCTCCCTCTGTCTCCCCTAAATGCCTCCTCTCCCTCCCTTTTATTTAACTCAGCATTTTCAATGAAAAAGCATTTTCTGAAAAATGGCTTAGCTCTTTCCCCTTTCCCTTTGTTCAATGGAATTTACAGTGTTTGAATCACATAAAGGTTGCATTTTGATATGTATTTTTCTAAGCCTTTATTAAAACATGAATTAAGAGGGGAAAAAACGTGTACTCATGGCAAATTTGTTGGAAAAGACCGTCACAAGGCTGCGATTCCCCCCTGCAGCTCGGGACCAGCGCAGTTCATTGCTTTCTGGCACTAGCGTGTTGTCATATTTTTGTCAGCTGAGTGGCGACAAGGGTGAGGGTGAGTAGCGCAGGAATGGCTTAAAATTCATGAGCGGCGCAATTCGGCGTTTGCCCTATCGGTGTTTGACGTGTCGGTGCTGAGGCCAGGGTGCCGCAGCGCTGGGCCGGAGGGGCGGCCCCGCGGGGC
>WEKY01059666.1:85381-102787 GCA_013390045.1 Picathartes gymnocephalus
TTTTTCCTCATACCTAAGTTAAAATCCTGAAACTGGAAACTGACAAGTTTCTTTCGTTGTACAAACTGGGGAAGTTCATGCATTTTTCCACTCTTTTTGTTGTGGGCTTTTTAATAAGCAAAAATTCATAAAATATCTGTTGTTCGTTAAGTACATGTAACTGACTGATGATAGGAGTAATTAAAAGTAGAGTTCCTTGGATTGCAGTTAAGCAGTGCACATCAATTTAGAAATTACTAGTTTATGCACATCTGAAGAGATGGTCAGTTTTTTTAAAGCTGTTTACAGGAATTATAGCTGTAGTCCATCATCAGTTTGCAGTGTTACTTAATAGATGTAAAAACACTTACAAGAGAAAACAAAAGTCTGTCAAAACGCTCCAAATTTAAGATTCCTCCCATGGCCGCCCTTCTTGTGTTTTCTTCCTTCTATATGAAATGATCTTCAGCGAAATTTAATTTCATATTTACCAGAAGCCTCACTGAAATATCTTCACAGCTCCTACCCTGCTATTTATAGAAGGAAGTCAGATTTCTGAAATACCAAGGGCATCACATGGAACCTAAAAAATCTGGATTGCTGCATTGATTCCTAAATATGGTGCAGATATCTATTGAAGCATCAATTATACATGATCAGGACTGCCCTGGAAGGAAGCCTCTGTTATCTGCAAAAAGTGTTATCCACTCATTTATTAACCTGAAAGAAATTAAATAATACAAGTTGTTGCTCAAATAAATCATAGAACCATCAGATTTAATTCTTTAAAAGTTCTAAATTTTACTTAGAACATTGAAGTTGCGCAGCAGTTGCTGTGTTAAATGCTTCCTCTTTGTTGTTCAGTGTTAAGTAAAAAAAAAAAAAAAANNNAAAAAAAAAAAAAGAAAAATCTTCCAGGACCTCTGGAGACTTTTTATCTATAGCCTCAAATTGTGTTGTATAAAAATCGTGGGTTTTTTATTCCTTCAAAAGTTTGGCTCACAGAGAGAAAATATGAAAAAGCATGAATAAATATGCCAAAATAGTAGTTCTCATTGTTGCATGTATATTAAAAATGCCTCTGGGTCTAGGGGAAAAGTGCTTGGTATTGCATCTTTGTTTTACACCCTTTTAGTTTCTGCCTGCTGAAATACCTCTGTTTAAGCCAAATCTTTTCTGCTTTTCTCTCACTGTGCCCTTGATGTGCTGCAAAGTCTTCTATACATTTTTATATATATTTAATAAATTCATATGCAGGAATAAAATAATTGTTAATTGAGGCACTGTTCTCATATCTAAATGCATTATCGCTGAAATATTCTATTAAAAACAGTTTAAGAGAAGTGTAGAGCCACAATCTCCTGTATATTTAAATGTCAGTGTCACAGCACTTAATTGATGGCTTTTTTATCCTGCTTATAGCATGTGTCTTTTGGGATTTTAAAGAACATACTAACTGCTTGGTTCTAATAAAGGAGAGAATGCAAGAGGATTGATTTTTAATACTGTATTTTTTTTTTTCAGATTTATCTATGATTGGGTATACAGTGGTGTATTCAGAGATGTTTATGGAGAATTTATGATTCAGGTGAATGAGGATTATCTTTGTTTCAGAGGTACAGTATATATTTGGAGCATTTCTAATTTATATAATTTGTGCTGTTAATTAAACAACTAAAATATATACTTTCATCTTTTTGTTACATAGATAAACATTACTGGACTCATGGTTATGTTTTGATTTCAAAAGAAGTAGAAGACTGTGTTCCTGTATTTCTTAAACATATTGCTAATGATGTATACATATGTGGGAAAACCATAAACTTGCTGAAATTGTGCTGTCCTAGGGTAAGTTTTGGGTTGGTTCCTTCCTATTACAGTGAGAAAATCGTGTCTCTCTAGAGCGAGTCTAGGTTTTTAGCAAGTTCACTCCGTTATCAAAACCCAGTATTGCCTTAGTAGGATCATGAAAGGCAATTACTTGCTCTCAGATACTTGTGAGCTGATTATCTCCTCTACTTGCTACCACCTCTGCAGAAATACACATTTTAACACCATCAGATTTATTGTATACAATGCACATGCTGTATTTCTTTTCTTTGTATTGAAAACAGAAATGTTTTAGGCATTCAAGCAAGTGCTTTCCACTTACACTACTCCTTTTTGGTTTAACACTGCCTCACTTACCAGATCTTGGTTCAGTTCTGCATAGCTCTTCCAACTGTATCACTCTATTTTCAAGTGCTTAAATAGTTCTGTTTATTGGTATTTTGCAGGACGATGCTTGTCCTTGATAAGAAAAACATGTTCAACTACTTTGTGTCTTTTCTCTTCTCTCTGTATGTCCAAAAATAAAACAACCAGTGAGGTGTCTAAAGTCTATAGACACTCCCAGGTAGCTGGTATTCTCTTTAAGATCAGAGCTGCTCAGTCTTGGCAGAGCAGAACAGCTCATTATCAGCTGTGTAGTGTCAGGTATAAGCCTAATACCTCAAGTGAAATGTCCCTCAGCTAGTTCTCCTGAGTCCGCTCTGATAGCCATTCCCCAACCATGACTCAGGTGTGCCAGTATACTGGCTCTTTCTGAAAGTCAGCCATCACTTCCGTAAGTTACAGGTTTATGTGTCACTAATGCAGTATCTTTCCCCAGGTCATATGGCACCCAGGCTCAATCATCTTCCATCTGTCTGAGAGTGCCAAGCACGTTTCAGCCCTTTTTTGATAATGCCCTCAAGAGCTGGGTCTTCCCTTCTGCTTAGGCTAATACATTCCCAGGAATACAGTTCTGGGCATCTGTCTTCTGGCTTTTACCTGTAGACTGGGGGACTCCAGTCTGAGCGTGCTTGTGCACTCGTTCGGTTTTTTCCTTCAAGCTCAGTTACCTGTTTTCTGCACTGAATAGAATAGCTTCAGAGGTTTAGGGATATTGAGGCAGAATAGGAAGAGCAGGGATACTTGAAGAATAGGTTCTCTGTTGTGTGCACTGGCCATGGTTTTGAGTTTTGTCTTTTGTGGAGCTGTCTCCTGTGGGGTGTGATTTTGTCCTAGAGTTCCTACTGAGAGGGGATGTAAGTGAATAAAACCTAACTTTTGACAGGAGAGATGCATTCAGCATTGAGTTACTCGTGCTCAGTTAATTTAGATATTCAGAAAAGGAATATTTGAGACATTTAGAACCTGATTAATATAAATGTATGTATTAGATTTTCAGTGGCAAAGACAGAACTCTAAGAATTTGACCTGTGATCCAAGCTGTGGATCATTGTACCTTTGTCTCCTGCTTTGAATTATATAAATGCTAAAAGATGATACTAATAAAAACTTTAGATCCTGTGTGGAGGTTTGTGTCAGTGTCTTGAAGCATGACTAAGTTAAAAAAATACATAATGTGAATTCATAATACAAAATTTTACACTTTTAAAAATGTTTGTAAAAGGAAATTTCTCATTTTTCAGCATTATATATGTTGGTCAGATATACCTGTTCCCCGGATTTCAGTTATTTTTTCACTTGAAGAACTGAAAGAAATAGAGAGAGATTGTGCAGTGTATGTAGGTCGAATGGAAAGAATTGCGCGATACAGTTCCATAAGCAAGGAGGAAAAGGTAAATGAATAAAGGAATAAATACCTTATTATGATTTTTTTTAAATACTCAATTTTAATTTTTGTTATAACCTCTAAAGAATTTGCATTTATAGTCAGAATTTTTTCATGGGTTAATTGCAGTTTTAATTGCTATTGCAGCAAATAAGCTTATTTAATATAGCTTTTAAAAGTATAGGTGGTGTGTTGATGTTTTTGGCCTTTTCATATATTAAATGAGTGTTAGACTCTGATCTTAGTTCTTTGCAGCAGGAGATCTGTCCTCCTACTGAAAAGATTGTTAAATTCTAATTTAACAAATGAGATAAGCTAATTAGTAACCAGATAAGACTAGTAATTTCCACAACTAATTGTTTTTTCAGAACATTTTAGCTGCAAAGAGACTTCTGGCCTTCAGAGGCCATCAATTTAGTGTGTATATCAGATGGATTTGGTTTGCTTTAAAATCTGGAGTATTTACTTTCAATACTAGTTTGTAAATTTTGCATTTACTTATTTGTTTTATTCATATATCTGTTGTATCAATTGATTAATAACCATTGTACAATGTGCATCTGTCTTTGCAACAGTGTATTTCAAGTCTAAAATAATAGAAAAAAATTCCACCTTGGTTTTTTGGTTGTTGGTTTTTTTTTTCTCTTTGTTTTTTAGGATTTGCGCATAGAAGTAGCCAAACAGGAATTAATTGTTCATGCTCGGGAAACTGCTAGCAAAGTATTAAAAGCCATTAGTGGTAAGTTATAGTGGCATTTTATGTGTTTTCTAGTGGGTTTGTTAATGTAAACCAAGAGTATCTTTATTTTAATACAGACAAGCAAATATCAGAACAAATGGCTTTGGATGCAAAGAAACGGGAACAGTTTCAGAAGCTGAAAGAACAATTTGCAAAGGACCAAGAGGTATCTCTTTGTGTTTCTACAGGCAAACTGTATTTCTTAGGCATATAAATGAAAGGATGTAATGTATTGAAGTTGAATTAGTCGCTCATGGGGTACAAATAAGAACTTCTTGTAGATATGTGTGTTACAGCTGGTATTGAGAACAGCTTTTAGAAGTGTTAAATATTTATGCAGCGCCGTCTTGCGATAAAGCAGGAAGAGATTGATGATGATTTCAGCTATGCCCGAGAGCTCAGAGAGAGAGAAAAAAGACTGAAAGCTTTAGAAGAAGAACTGGAAAAAAAGGCAAGGTAAATGTATCTGACTCATCTTCAAAACCATCACAAAGACCTCAGGAAAAAATTATTGTATGTTAAAATCTATGGTACTAGTCATTGGCAGACATTGTTCTACAAGGGTAATGTTTGCAGTTAGAAGATGGATGTAAGGATTTTTGGTAATCTATGAGCAATTTTGTTACGAATTCTTAGTAGTTGAAAAATTTGGAACCCACTTGTTTGTGCCAACCCTATCCAGTCTGGGTTTTGTTACAATCAAAATTTCAGGAAAAAAATTTGACTGTGTCTTACAATTTAAAAGCAGAGCCCACAGCAAAAGTGCTCACAAAGCAGAAGTAAAAAGCAGTTGGAGTTAGATTGATATTTCACTTTCTTCTGTTTCGTCTAAAATTACTTAAGCCAAATGAGTGACCTACTAAAAATAGTTACAGAAATACATGTTGGCTAAAAATGTAGTCCTGTGTTTTCCACCTGTTTATTCTCTGAGACTGAAGCCTCTGGCTTCTACATTTTAAAACCAATTCTCAGTTCTGAAGTGCTAAGAAGTCTTATTCTTTAGAAGGGAAGATAAAAATCATTATGCAAAAATCTGTAACTTAGCTTTCTTTTTGCCTTCATTTAGGCAGGAATTACTTGATCATTATAGCAAACTTTCTGATGATGCAGCCCGTAGGGAACAAAGAACATTATGGAAAATCCAGCGCCACAAGTTGGAAACAGCCCGTCTTAAGTTTCTGTTAGAAGATCAAAAACGCATTGAGGTACCTCCTAAAAAGATTTAAGAAATGTATTTAGAAAATTTGATACTTGGTACTTAAAGACTTTTGTCTTTTTTTTGACTTGTAGGAAATGCTTGAAAAACTTCCAGATGGAAACTGCAGGAGAAAATTAGATATTATTCCTTACAAACAGTGCCAGTTGGCTTTGGATAAAAACCCTGTTGAGAAAGATCCACCTTCACAGGTGAGTTTATTTTCTTACATAAACTTCAAGTTGCTGTTCCAAGTTTCCCTAAAGGGACGTCATTGCATGGTTCATTTCAGTTCAGTAAGCACTCTGTAAGTAAGGTTTTCTGTAGCAGCAAGGTGAGTAGTTATCATTTATAGTACATTAGAAAAATCACAAAATTTTTGATCCTGTAATAAAGTGATACCCTAAATAGTAGGTTGAGTATGTGACCCGTCATAGAATGTAATAATTATTTCTTTTTTAGGTGTCTTTTGTGAAACCTCTGCATTCTAATGAGACAGTTGGCAGAAAAGAATCTGAGCCTGAACAGGAATATGCTGCTTCTGCTGACAAAACACTGCCCATGTCAGAGCCAGCAAATAATAATGCTGATGAGCCTAAAGCAACAGGATCTGAAAGCAATCTCCAAAATTCAGAGAAAGCATGCAGTGCTCTATACAGTGCTGAGTCCTTGCCTGAGTCCAGTATGAATATAGAAGATTTCTTATCAAAGTCACAAGATGAACAGTCTATTCCCATTAGGATGCAAGGATCTTTACTAGATGAAGCATTCCGAAATATTAACTCAGATCTTTCCGAGGCTTTGCAAATGAGTGAAAGCCAGCCTGTCTTGAGAGGAGCACCGGAAGAAGACAATGCACCATTGCATCAGCAAAGCGAGTATGATTTTAATACGGTTCTCAGACCTTCTGCAGCTTGGCAGGGACATGTTAGAGTTGGGGAAAATGTATTTGATGTGGACGACAGGAGGCCTCGGTGGAACATTCATGGACACGCCTCTGATGCCAACATTAGAGTGGGAGAATATGTACCTCAAGTGGACACTTACCAGCCACATTCAGGTCCTTATGGGCATTCTTCAGATTCCCATATAAAAAGCAGCAGCTATACTTCTGAAGTTGAATCTAGACGACCCCGATGGAATATTCATGGGCGTGTTTCTGAAGCTCATATTAAAATTGGGGAATATGCTTCAGAGATAGAGACCTCAAGGCCTAAGTGGAACATCCATGGACATGCTTCAGAAGCCAATATTAAAATTGGAGAGTATGTGTCAAGTGTAGCTCCTACAAGGCCTCGATGGAGCAGCCATGGTCATGCATCTGATGCCAATATCAAGATTGGTGAGAACGTGTCAGAGGTGGTCTCAGCCAGGCCTCGTTGGAACATCCATGGGCACGCTTCACAGTCACACATCAAAATTGGAGAGCTGGTTTCAGATACAGAGCCTTTGAAATCCCGTTGGAGCCCATTTGGACATGCATCCCAGTCAAGCATCCAAATAGGGAATTGGGCCCCATCTACAGAAAATGATCCCATACCTCATCGTAAAACCATTTTGAGTTCTTCATCCGACTCCACGATTCAGACACTTCTGTACAGTGAAGAGTTATCACTTGCTGAAGGGAGCAGAAAGGAAGGAAAACCATCCCAAGTTAAGGAAGAGACTTTGCCACAGTCACAGATATCTGACAGTGTTACAGACTTTCCTGATGCTAATATTAAAGATGATGAAAAGGAAAATACAGTAGAAAAGAAACAAGAAGGTAAAATAATATTAGGTTTATTCAGTCAGGATTTAACGGCTTGTGAAAGTAACTCCGAATGTTTGTTTTCTAAATGGTTACTTTCTTCCTTACTTACTCCACTTAATTCCTTGCATTATTTTTCATATAGTGCTGGAATTCAAGGGAAAGAATTTGAGCTTAGTCTTGTCTCCTATATGCAAGAAACAGAGCATTAGAAAAATTCTAGCCTGAAACTTTGTGAAACAGGACCTTTAGGGTGCTTAAGTAGAGAACATGCATAAAAGTGCTGCGATGGGATATGGGGAGGTACTGTTGTTGGTGTGGTTGTTTCTGTGTTAGTTTGTACAGGAATTTTGAACAACTTCAGGGACAGATCTGAGGTATGAACCAGATATTATAAGTAGGTCTAAGTAAATGCTGACTTTAATTGTATTTACAGTAATTGCAGATGTTGTCAACAAGGACCCTTCTCCAGATTCCTCACAGAGCTTACAGGTAAGAACCAAAGTAGTTGTTGAGAGGACTTATTTTTCTTTTGAAGAATTGAACACACTGGTAGTTAAAGCAATAAATTTCTGTCCTAATCTAGTAGTCACTGTAGAATCGTGCTGGTTTTACATGTCTGAAACATAAAGGTGAGTAGGCTTATCTCTTTTCATTTGGAACAGCTAGGCAGTTGCCTGTAGGAACACATTAGGCCTGAGCAGACAAAGCCAGCATCTCTCATAAAATTTGTCCATTTATGAATTTTAGGGAGGAGAACCTGAAAAGGCCATTCCACAAGATACCATGCCTCAAGAAACTTTATCTTCTGAAGCTAATGGTTCCACAACTAAGGAGGAGGAAGGGGAAGAGGAAGATACATGGAAGGAAGAACAAGCTTATTTGAAAGCCTTATCGGATCAGTATTGTATTGAAAAGTATCAAGATAGTTATGATTTGATGTGTGAGTAGAATTGTTGGAACAGTAGATCAACAGAAGATATGGTAAATTTGAGCAAGCACGCTGAATGCCAGCAAAACCCATGACTTACCAGTAAATTACCAATGTTATGAACTGCAGTAGTCAAACAATTTGCTCCTAAGCACAAAAATGAGAAATACATTTTGACATGTTGTTATTTTCTAACCTAGAGGTGTTTGTATACAAAGTTTAATAGGAACATATTATTAAGCTTCTTAAATGTAATAACTTACAATGTTTGTGTATTTTTAAATGTAGCAGAACCACCAGTTTCTCATCTCTTGCATCATGTGATACCAAGATCGTACACGTTTCCTGTGGATCCTACGGTGCAGTCTGCAACAGATGAAACTGCTGTACAGCTGAGTGAGCTCTTGTCTCTGCCAGTGCTGATGAAACGTTCTATTACTGCTCCACTTGTATCTCAGTGAGTATTTGTTAGGAATTTTGCTATAAATTTTGCAATTAATGTTGTGTTCTGTTTTGAGACAGGAGTTGTACATAGATCTCTTATATTTACTCTTAGCTCCTAGAAGTAATTCAGTAAATGGTTTGTTACTAATTCAGAAGTTCAGATCTGCGTGATAAATAGTAACATAAATGTAGACGTGTATGTGCAAATTAAAAATTTGAATGTCTGTTTGGAATATAAGTGCTCAGAGAGAAGTGTTCACTCTCCAGCTTGTAGATTATACAGCAGTGATTTTGACACCATTAGTTTCATTGTTCCTTTAAAAAGAAGTTGTATTCTTTATAATATGTATGCTAGTTTCTATTTGAAAGATGAAAGCTAAGGGAGTAAAAAAAGTCTTAGGATTACTTGAAATCTCATATTGATCAGGGTATATTTCATGTTTCTATGGGAACTCCAGCTTCAAGACTGTGTTGAAGTACAGTAGAAGCTGTTCTTGTTACTATTAGGATATATAAGGAAACCACATATATGTTGGACTGTTTAATTAGTATATCTAGTAGTATTTTAAATAAAAGTTTTTGTTACTTTGTGCAAGATTAGTTTTTGTCATAAAAACAATTACTCATAGACATTTTGTTTAGAATCTGCTTTCCTGTAAGTTTGCATTTCCATCTTCTAGCTCTGAGTATGCTATACTCAAAGTTTGGTCCAATGTATAAAGATGTTATTGTCTAACTTAATTTTAAACGTCTGGTTGGCCACCAGAATGATCTGTGTGCAGATTCACACATTTAGCAATCCAAACTGATGAGCCTGAGTTTTTGTGCTGCCAGAATTACCCTATCCCTCATATACAAGTAGGTATTTAAAGCTAGGTTGAATACCTACACGGTGCTGTAGACTGCGGTATAGATCTGCCCTTAATATCTAGTGACAGAGCTTTATTCGATTAGTATATTCTTAGTGGGGATTTAATAGTCTTTCATCTGTTTGTGTAGGTGACACAGATAAAAAGGCTATTGATACAATGTCGCTCCAGGCCCAGCAGCATATTCTAAAGATCATTGCATGTAGCCAGTCTTAAAATACTTCCCCAGTATTTTTCAAAACCCAATTATCTGAAGTGGTAGGTTTTAATTCTGGTATATCCTGGATAAAGATACTTTGTCTCATGTTTATTGCCTATATGAATAATTGTCTTGTCTTAGATAACAGAGTTAAGTACTGGAGCATTTATCTGATGTGACCACAGCTGAATGTTAACAGTAAGGATGGAGTTGCATGTAAGTATAACACCTTTTCTGTGTTTTTATTCTTAGTGTTTCTCTTGTGAACAAAGCAATAGTTGATTACTACTTTGTGGAGCTGAATGTAGAGAAGCATTTTGAAGCATTGAGACACTTTCTGCTAATGGAAGACGGGGAGTTTGCTCAGTCACTCAGTGACCTGTTGTTTGAGAAGGTATTTGCTTTGTTGTCTTAACCCCAGTGTTTGGGTTGTCTGCTTTACCTTGATATTTTTGAATTGATTTGGATGGGAATGAGGGAATGGTGTGAATTAGAATCCTGGCTTGTGGAGTTTTTCTCTTTTGTACTGTGTCGAGAAGTCTGTAGCAAGGAACTCTGTTAGTGTTGTAAGGATGGAGAAAAAAGGTCTTGGACAGATAAGCACTCATGGAAGGGTATTTCACTCTTTCGTGTGAAAACTGCTGCACTATTGCTGCCCCCTCCTGTCTGCTGGCAGCAAGGCTGGAAGAGCCTGTTGCCATTTGCTAAAATCCAGCAAAGGCCTGTGTTGCAAGCTACCTACTCTTACCTTAAATATCCTCAAATAGAGAGCAGAGGGGAGGGCACGTGAAGAGAGTGCTGGGCCCTCTGATGATGCAGTATTCTCATGGGTTACTTCTGTGTTCATGGAGAAGACAGCAAGGTAGGATAGCCTCGGGTGATAAAGATGGTTGCCGGTGGAGATATGCGGCTGTAGGAGAGTTAATGCATTTCTCTGAGTCCTAAAAATCCTTTAGACCCAACTAGGGAAAGCACTTGAGGATTTAGATTTGATGAATAACTTTATTTGTAAACCTCTGGGAGTGCTGAGGTGATGAGATAGGCAGATTCAAGTCAGATAAATTCCAGTTGGGTCCCTGGCTTTCTAAAGACACGATTCCCTGCAGGAGGACCTTGCAGCAGCTCCTGAACCACTGCAGACATATGAAGATAAATCAGTGTAGGTATGAGATTACCTTCATGCTGTGAGCAGAAAATAGTTCAGAAGTTGCTTCTGATGCTGTTCATGCATCCCTATGGGAGAAGTAAAAACTTCCAATCAAGGCAGCGTAGTCACCATTTTACCATTGTGCTTTAATTCACCTGTGTTCAAGAGCCAAGACTTTTTATTAATATGGTGTAATTAGGATTTTTTTTTTTAATCTCTAGCTTGGATCAGGACAAACACCTGGTGAATTGCTGAATCCACTGGTTCTTAATTCTATCCTAAATAAAGCACTACAGTACAGTCTTCATGGTGACACTCAGCTTGCTTCCAATCTTTCTTTTGCCCTCAAGTATCTCCCAGAAATGTTCAAACCCAATGCGCCGGATGCTCTGAGTTGCTTAGAGCTCAGGTACAAGGTAAGAAGGCAATGAGCAAGGTAGAATTCTGCAGTTATGGCATGGTTCTTATGTACAGTGGTAAAGTGAATATGTTCATAAGAATGCAGTAAAATAATTGTGTAATGGAAACTACGGTATTTACTTAGCCCGACCATTGCATTACATTATTAAAATACATAATAATTGTTGAAATACTTGTATTTTAAATAATCTTATAATTTCTAACAAAAAATGTAGTATGATCAACACTTACTTCTTGTAGGTTGACTGGCCTCTGAACATTGTCATCACTGAGAGCTGCATGAATAAATACAACAAGATTTTCTCCTTTTTGCTTCAGCTGAAACACATGGTGTGGACTCTCAAGGATGTTTGGTTTCACTTAAAGCGCACTGGTAAGCGTGATTGGTGAACAAGAGAGCATCCTGTTTAAAATGCCTTCAACACCCTCTGCTAGACAATTGCTTATGCACAGTCATGTCAAACTTCAAAAGCCACATTTTCTTAAAAATCTTCCTTGGCATTTTAAACAGACTTTACTAACAAAAACCTTCATTGCTTTAAAAGTTCTGATTTTAGATGGTCTCTGTGGATGATAATATATTTCTGCTTTTATTTTCAGCTTTAGTGAGTCATGCATCAAATTCTGTTCAGTTTCGACAGCTCCAGCTGTATAAACATGAGATGCAGCATTTTGTGAAAGTAATTCAAGGTTACATTGCTAATCAGATTCTTCATGTTACATGGTGTGAATTTGGAAACAAACTGTCTTCTGTGGGCAACCTCGAAGAAATTCACAGAACACATGCTGAATACCTCAACAAAGCAATCTTCAGGCAAGCTACCGTACTTATTTTTACTTAAAATACATGTTAAGGGAGTGGCCAGTCCTAATGTATTTGTGCAAAACTGACTTTTATGTGACATATTAAGTAGTCTTTACATATGAAAGTGTTCTTATGTAAGAAACAAACTGCATCTTACAAGGTCTATACTTTGGTACTTTTTCTCAGCTATCCATCCTTTTCATTTCCCTGGATTCCTTGACTTACCTCCTGCTCCTGTTCACCATGCCTCTGCAAGCTTCTCGTCTACTCAAGACAGCTCTAAACTAAGGGCACACATTCCATAGTTCTTTCAGTTCTTTTTCTTTCACTCCATCCTTTGTAAATTACTGCTGTTTCATTCATCATAAGTTGTGTGCACAGTAAGCCTTGCTAAAGGATGTAAAATCCATCTCCTGTACAATATATGTGCTTTTAATATATGTGCAGTTACCAGGGCTGGACTTGGAAAGGACAAAAAGATGCCTCTGTCTAGATTTTATGAGCAGTGCAAGTGACACCTATATTTTAGGAATCACAGGCTTTTAGCCCCTTAGTTACTGTATGTGAGGCAGAGGGGTGGTGTGACTAAAAGGAAAGGAGTTAGAGTTTATTTGGTTTCTTCTTGAACAGTGTGCACTGAAGTAATAAAGTGGTGAGATGGAAGGAGATGATAAGGAATAGAAGTTATAAACAAGAAAAGAAATCTCTCCTTTCATGACTCTCTTTTCTAGCTTTAATCAGAAAATACTTGCCTAGAGCTGCTGTTTGGATAGAAGGTGGTAGGATGAGAGGAGATTAAAGTTTAAGGAAACTCAGAGCATGATGTTGTTAAATGTCATCTGTTTTGCAAATGCAGATGTCATTCTAGAAATCAGATACTCTAGGGCAAATATAAGTTTCTTGGAAGTGCAGATAAACTGTGTTCGATTTGTTTAAAATTTGTTGGCTGCAGTCTCAGGGATTTTTTTTAAGCTATGATCTTTAACCTTAAGGATTGTCATTCCTTTTTATTTGTAGTCTTACAACTAAGAAGTTCTGAAGTTGTTTTTGTTCTGTTAGGGGTCTGTTGACAGAGAAGGCAGCCCCTGTGATGAATATTATACATAGCATTTTCAGCCTTATTTTGAAGTTCCGCAGCCAGCTCATCTCTCAGTCATGGAGCTTCGATGCAGGGAAGCAAATGGCTGTTCATCCCAACTTTGGTCTGATGCAGCAGTCCTACAATACCTTCAAGTATTACTCCCATTTCTTATTCAAAGGTAAGAAATTGCATAAATCCTAGACAGAAGAAAAGGTCAACTGGTAACTGGAATGTTTTGGTAGTATAATGTGAAAATAGGAAGATGTGTATACTTATGGAGTGTTGGAAATGTAGTTCCCAAATGAAAACTGCATTATTGTGATTTGCCAAGATCTGCATATACATCAATTAAGATGTCCACACAAGAAATCTAACAGATATTTCAAAACTGACTGTAAGTTTTTGCTGATTTACAAAGTAAGTATTTGATATTTAGTTGTACTTACGTGCATACATTTTTTTCTTTTCTCTGGAGTGAGTTCAGGAACTTTTTATTGGCATCAATGAGAGATAGATATCACTCAGAAGTAATTTTAGATATATATGCAATGGTTGAGTCTTGCCACTGGTATGAGATTTGAAAATTATGATTCTCATGTTGGACTAAAGCTCAGAGAGCCTCCCAGCATGTGCTCCAGGCAAGTTCTTCAACTACATGGGTCATACACCAAATGTTCTTTCCTTTACCATGATAAACTTTTGTCTCACTGTCAGCCTAGGCTATAATTTGCTCAAATGGTTACCTTCCATATCTCTTTCAGATCTTGCTTGTGTTTTTAGTACGTTACTTTTCCTTCCTCTAGTACAAAGGTGGTTTGTGGGGTCTGGGTTCCCTTTTTTTTTTTTAGAAAATCTTGAACTCCTGAAGGAGGTGCAACTGGTTTTCTTAGATCTATTCTTCTAGAATATTTTCTAGTTCAGACCATATTCTTCAGGAAATGAGCTGCCCTTTTTATTCTTTAAGGCTGTCCAAAAATGGTATCAAAGGACCAAAACCAGATATTTCAGGATGAGTTAGAATGGCTGCTTCCAAATTCTACAGGAAGTCAGAACACCTGTGGGAGCCACCTAAGCCCATACTACGAGATCTATGGTTGCTTCATGGACAGAGATTAATAGACCATTCCGTAAGGAAATCTGATGAGTGACCCAGTCTTTACACCCTCTTTATTAAGCACTACAAAACAAATATGTGCTTGTTCATCTCCACTTGTACCTTCAGTCACCATGTGTTGCAAAACGCTCTCGTTCCACAATGGGTTGATCCAGAATCCATTGAAAGCCAATACAAAGTTGTCTGGACTTCAATGGCTTCGGCTTGGGCCCTAACTTCTGATAATACACTTCCCCTTCTTCCTTGCATGCTGCTGCTGCTTGCTAATTCCCTTGATATTAGTGCATGGGATGTTTGTGAGCTTAGGGAGTTTCTATTGGCTTTTGTCCTTTGTAATTAAGGATGTTTAGAGCAGTTGGTTTGTTCATTCATAGAGCCTGAGAGGTTTGTCCTAGGAATTTCTCTTTGATTTTCTTTCTCACAATGGACTTTGCTCAAGAAAACTTCAGCAGAGCTGCTTCTTTCAGAGGTCTCCTGAGGACCTAAACATGCTTCCTGGTCAGTTGAAATTATGATAAGAACACATCATCTTACTGTGAAAGATTCTATGATTTCTATGTTTCTATGAAAGCAACTTGATAAGGAAATGCTTTGTTAGAATAATGCACTTTCACTTAGAACTGACACAGTCTTTCTTCTGCGTTTATTTGAAATATTTTATAATTCCAGAAAGAAATACTAGACTTTTCTTATGCTAAAATATACATTTGTTTCTATTGTCCTCAGAGTTCTGCATTATGCTTTTTTTTTTTTAATTAAAAGGCACAGATACTGTCAAGGATGACTTTACAATATTAATCTTAGTTGAAGCTTACTTTATCGTTTTGGTTTTCTTCCAGTGGTAACAAAGCTTGTAAATAGAGGATACCAACCACATTTGGAGGATTTTCTGCTGCGAATTAACTTTAATAACTACTACAAGGATAACTGAACTCTACAGAGTAAGGATCACTGATAACACAGTAAAGCAGAAACTATATGTATACACTTATCATTTATAGAAGCTTATGCAAATGCCACACAGGAGGCATTTTTCTTCAGTGAAATAATTTGCTGTCTAAAAGCTTGAAGAATGTAACCACCATATACACAGCATGATAATGCTTGAAATCCACTAAACCTGCCAGTTTGATCTGCTAAAAATTGGTCATTATTGCAGAGGTAGAAGAGCTGAGTGCCTGGTCTTAACACAGGAGAGAGTGCAAAACTGTATATCTGTGAATGTGTAAATGTTGTATTTTCAGTGATGTGAATTTCCTTCAATGTAAATACATGTATGTGAAATAAATTAACAGATACTTTCTAAAACTGTTGAGAGATGGATATGAGGTACAAATGTTCCCACAGATATTAGTACCTGTTATTTGATGTGGTTTATTTTCAAACTTAATCTAAATGCAGGTAATTTCTTTAAGACTCTTTGTCACAGTGGAAGAAGACATGATATGCCAGGGTGGTCTGCTAGGAGATCCAATATTTGACTTGGTAATTGTTGGAACACTTGTGCCAAACTTCGTTTCTTTATCCTTAATTTAAACTATGCATCTTATTTTGTGGTGATTATTTAAAACACCTAAAACAGAAATTCAGCATCACTAAGGCAAAATAAAGCTGTAATTCCCAATGTATTCCAGCTACTGCTTTCAACTGAAGGATCATATTTTCATAATTTTCCTTTTTCCTCTTTGTTTTCTCCCTTATAGTGTGAGAAGAGACAGTTGAACTTTCAACATCATAATATTATAGAGAGGCAGTCAGCTTTGAAATATCTTAGTTTTGAGATCCTGAAGTCATGGTTGCTTAAAATGTGGATATATTCATGAGGAGCTCATTGTCTGATTAGGGGACAGTTATTTAAAGCTACAGGCCTGGGTAGCTTGTTACCAGGACTATGGACTATTGAATAAGATTCTTTTATGATGTATAGATAGTTTTATGACTTTTTTTTCTGAACAAGAAATAAGTTTTAGAGGCAGAGTATACCAGCTGTGAAGTTGACCTGAATGTTTCTGCTTTGATTCCAAAGTCAATGTCAGAACATGGTGTTGCACAGTTGTAACATACATCTTCTGTGCTGTTTCTTTATCTGTACTGTATTTAATTAACTCTCTGCCTTCTGTTCTACAGAAAAGGGGATTGCAAGAGCAAGTGGCTTGCAGACTGAGCTCTTTTATTGCCCGGGGAGGCAGAGACCTGATTTTTTACGTGACTTGTTCTTTAGGAATTTACAGTACTGGGTGTGTATGTGCAGGCTTGCTTTCTGATGCTGACTGATGTCTTGTCCTGAAGCCACTGGACTTCCCACCCAGCGTTTTCAGGGAGCAGTATCTGATGTTTGCGACCTTGTTGCTTGGCACTACACTGTTACTGTAGAAAGACCCATTGAACATTGGCTGAGTCCCGTGGTTTGCCTGGGACAGACCTTTAACATAAACACAAGCAGTAACACACAAGATGATCATGAAAGCAGTGCTTGCACATATTTGAGCGCTCTTGGAATTCCTCTTTCCAGCAATGATGTTCTGAGAGAGCCCAGGGCAAAGCAAAGCAAAATGTTATTCCTTTTAAGGAAAGTAGTTCAGACTAGCGTGAAACGGGAAGATGGAAAAGATCTGGTTGATGTCAGGAGCCTGACGAACCGGCCCTGCTGACCGTGGGGTTTGGAGCCCGGTGCTACTGCCGGAGCCGGGCCGGGCCGAGCCGAGCCCGGCGGAGCCGTGCGAGGCCGGCGCCGCGGGTGCAGTTGCGGGCAGCGCCCTCCAGGTGGAACCTTCTCACCGAGGCTGCGGCGGACGCTGCCGGGCGGGCGGTGCGGCCCCGCCGGGGCTGCGCTCCCGCGGCTCCGCGGGGCCGGCCCGGGCGCTCCCGCCCGGCGGCCTGGGGCATCCCTGTGCAATGGTCGTGTGGTGGGCAGAGCCTTTAGGAGCGCAGCAAACTTCCAGAGCCTTCCGGCGAGGTGCTCCCGGCTGTGTCCCTTACCCTCCGGGATGGCCCTGGCTCTGCGCTGCCGAAACGTCCCTGGTGCCCGGGGATAAATGGGAACTCCGGCGTCCGAGCTGCGAGCCAAAACCGGGGACGGGACAAAGAGCGTCGGGAATCTTACCCTGTGTCATCGATCCTATGGCGGGGGACACG
>WEKY01059668.1:2668-24853 GCA_013390045.1 Picathartes gymnocephalus
ACAAAGAAGGGAAAATAATACAAATGGGGGTCTTTTCTGATGAGGAGTTAGCAGCACACCAACTTTAATCCCTCATACCATTCTTTTCCTTAGTCCCTTTTATTGTTTCCACTCTTCAAGCTCACCAACAGAAACCTTGCTTTCCTGAACCCAATTATTTACAATTCATTAGGAGTCCTCCAGCAAAGAACAGCAGATGCTGAACCAAACTGCACAAATGGAAAAAGCACAGTACACAAAGCTGAAGCAGAAGAACTCCAAGATATCATTCCAGGCTTAGAAACAGGATGCATTAGCTCATGCAGCATAACCTAGCTCAGCAGGTGATGCATTTTGCCAACATGATCAGGAAAGGAGCAGAACAAAGTTCTGAAGCCTGTACGTCAGCAGAGCAATATAAATAAATAAACACAAACAGTTCACACTAAGCAAATAAAAGACATTACAAAATCTTGAAATGCAATTTGTACACACATAAAACATGCTAACCTAGGAAACCTACAATTAACATCAAACAATTGTTTCTATTGCTTATAAATCTGGATGGTCTTGGCCTCAACAGTTAAGCATCAATTAAAACAGCCACTTCCAAGGACATATGGCATTCCCACAACACTCAGTCATACCAGCCAGACTCCACAAAGCCCACTCCAGCTGGCCAAATGCTTCTCCACTAGCCACTTCTTATGGCAGTGGGCCTCTGGCCATGCACCAGGGAACAAACTCTTCTACCCCATCCCAAGAAATTATACTGAAGGTAACAGACATGCATACATTTCTAGACACCTTTCTTCTAGGTAAAGGTTCAAAAGGTAGGTAAAGGTCTGGAATGTGTACAGCAAAGTGCTCCAAAAGGAAAACCTTAACCCAGGATTTCCAAGTTCTTCACCTCATAAGGCTCCTATTGAGCTTCCTTTTCAGCATCTCCTTTTTCTGTTGTTATCAACTACTCAATTAGGTGAATTAACTCAAACATCCTTCAAGAAAGTCAATCTGCCAAGTCAACAGCAGCCACACTGACATTTCAGGTGTTCATCACCATGTTTTAAACACACCTTCTATTCAGTTTTAATTTTCAAAACAGTCAGAACAGAAAAGTACTAATTTTCATCTTTCCTCTCTGTGTCATCTTAGTAAAATCCACCACATCAATACTTAGAGAAAAAATTGTTTACTTCATCAGGAAAAACTGTACATCTCTTCGGACACAGTATTTCAAACCATTTCTTACCAGTGTGAGATTAAAAACAACCCTTGTTTACCACTTAAGAACAATCTCCAAGTAACTAGCCACATTCACTGACAGACACTATAATTAAATAGCATTCAGACATGGATGGATCCTCTTTCATGAAGAAAAAAGCATACTTTTCCCAGCAATTATTTTTGGTACATTTTTCTTGTGGTCCCATTAGGAAGATGAGACTACCAATGATAGTTACTTCTTTTAACTCTCCTATTTCTGAAACAAAAGGTAGAACTTTCCAGCAATCTCATGATTTCTGAAATGGCTTTGTTTCTAAATCCTGCCTCTTCATTAGAAGCAAACAACATAAATCAGTGGTGAAAAACAAGCAATGGATAAGAAAAAAAAATTTAACAAAGGGTTACCCATATGCTTGAACAATTCTTCAGTGGAACAAACTATTTTAATAACATCATTATAAATGTATACCTTGGATTAGAGTATATAATTTAGCATATAAAATGCTACAGAAAGTATTTGTTTCACGCAATATGATTTTTCATATTATAGTAACATTTTTTAAGAATGGTATCCAAGAAAACTGAAGTTTTTAGTAAAAAATGCATTGTTTAAGAACTTCTAGCATATAATTTACAGAAGCTCTACATATACATATTACAAGCTGCTACAGACAACTGAAACTTATACTTGGCCAATTGTGAGCACAGAAGTCACACTGCCAAGCTGCCTATGCTCAACTGTGCACAACTACATGGCAAAATCATTTGATGAACGCAGTATGTGTGACTCTACTGATCACAGTAACAAAAGCATGAGAAGATTTGTCTGCATTCACAGAATCACAGGCCTAATCCAGAGCTACCTGACAGCAACTTCGCTTACAAGTATTTTTAAAGAGTCCCTGTAAATTCACAAAAATCATAGGATTTTAAAGCCAAACTAGAAGGATGGATGTCTGGGATTTAGGTAACTGTATGGCTTTTATACTGATCTGACTTATCTTCTGTCTAACATATTATGTAAACATCATTTAACAAAAAGATATCCCAGGGCTTGGGTGCTTTTTTGCTCTTTTTTGTTATTCTTGCAATATAAAAACGAGCAGAACATTTTAGATAGTTATAAAATTTACATGTTTCTGAAACATTAAGAATAGTTTAGTCTCTCATGTTCAGAGGTTGTAATAGGAAGAAACTTTAAAATAAAACCAAACAGCTTTCTTTAAACATCTCCCCAAATAAAAAGTATTAAGAGGGAGAATTACACAGCTTGCTTAAACACTTAATCAGTAGGTATCAACACAATCCTCTATTAGAAAGTACACATGAACACTTCATACAATTTCAATGTCCTTTACAAAATTCTTTGGATAACTTTTTCAGAGAAAATATATTTATCCAATAACTTCACAGGAATTAAAAAAACCCTGTTCTAAATATTTTAAGAATATGGACAATAAACATACATATTAAAGATTTCACACTGGATTCTGATGATCAGACAAATGCAATGTGAAGATAACCACAGCTGTCTGCTATAATATGCTAGTATTTCTTTTTCCCCTTTCACAGATCACAGTACTCTAGAAGCTGAACGTACCTTGATGCAAATCATTATCTTCCATTTACACGTTAAATTCCAGTGAAATAACAAGGCTGCTCAGATTCTTCACCACCCCAAACACTAAGCAGCACTACAGATCTAGGCACCCCAAGGGCAGTTGGTGAGACCTCCTGAAGAGGTTGACCCACGCCTTCAGGGCAAAATGGCAGCTCAAACAATTTTCAGTGCTATGGTATTCCAGTGATGATGCACTTCATTATTAACAGGGTACAACTCCACAAGAACACAGATTACTACCCTGCTTTGCTGCTCTGTTTTTCCATAAACCACTGAAAACATTTAGGATTTTGCCCACTTTAAAGCATCACTGTCTTAAAATCACTTCAAAAGTTGTATGGACATCAGACACCAAGTCCTTCACTGTTATCTTTTCTGCTCTTTGTTATAAAGCAGCCAGCAAAGCAGACCACCAATTCACAAGGCCTTTTAGCTACTATCTCATAAATAGGAAGAGGCTGTATTGCCAACAACTGCATATAATTGACTGACACACTGCATGCCTGACAGCACTTCAAAAATTAAAATCCCTTTCCCCACCAGAAAGAAAGAAGAAAACCAAAACAAGCATTATGAACACTTCTTTCACACCTTCTACCCTCCCTCCTCTCTCTCCAATCAAATACAGGCTCAGAAACTCCTCTTTTTCACAAGCAATTACAGAACTGGAAGGAGTCTCATAGACTTGGAAAGAAAAAAAATAACATGGAGGCACATGCACATCCTACACCAATCCCTGAGCATTTATGAGTAATTCGACATTTCACCCAATTTGGGATATTAGGCCTACTAATAAAATACTTGGCAGTGCAATATGCTGATCCATTCTTAACATAATAACCTCATTCAGCAAATTAAAGAGGTACATTTATACCTTAAATTCATTAGGGTGCTACAGTAAATTATTTAACAAGTACTTAAAGTATGTAGTCATTAACTCACAGTTCCTTTTATTTTATTTTCACTTGGTCTTATTTTATAAGACTGCAAGAAATGAGACTGTAAAAGCAGTAATTGCTCATTCTTTCACCAGAAGGTTTGTTTCAGGTTGTTTTATTAAAAACAAAAGCTTTATATGTTCTCATATGTGTACATACAGATAAGTAACATTAAGAATTTTAGATTAAAGGATTTCAGAAACAAATTAATCAACATGTTCAGTAGACATTTCAAGTTAAGGCCAGGTCAAGATTTTTCACTGAACAGCTTATAACAGAAACAAACCATAATGCTAAATACAAACCAATTATTACTATAAAATCCTTCCTTGACAGATTTCAGAGATGCTTATAGTCTGAGAATCCTCTACTGAAAATGACATCAAGGGAGAATGACAATTAATACCATGCACAATTTGACACACATACAAAAACCATGAAATACCGTAAGTTCTTCTCCTTCCCCTTATATCCCTTCCTATATGGCAGGCATTACAGCATGAACCCTCACGAAATCCTAAAGGGAAAGAAAAGCATCCCACTTCCGTCAGGCTCAATCTGGAAGTACAAATTAAAATGCTGTTTATAGTCCACAGACAGACTTCCTCAGAAAAATATGGAATCTTTCATATGGTACAAAAACACATTATGATATTTCAACACACATACATCCAGTAAAATTACGAAGCTTAAAATAATCTTCCAGGAAACCTACAGAATCCTTTTTTTCCCTTTGCTTATCCCAGCTCAGTGGCAATATATGCCAAACAAGTCACTCATTATTCAGATTCTGCCTGAGAAATTTTTGCTTGCTCTTCTTTAAAAAAAAGTATTTCAAGAATGCAGTCACAATAGACATCAAAGCAATCATACATGAGTTACTGGGTTAATTTTTAATCACAGTCTTTCCTAGTGGCCGTAAGACCACTAAATATATAGAAACACAAATTTAGTATGGTTACATTCTGACTTTTTGCTTTTTACAATATCTTATATATAAGCTGACTTCCAGTCATCATATTTCTCTGTCATGTATACATGAGTGTGATGGAATTGGGTGAAATGAAGGTCAGAGGAAGCTTAAGAGGCATTTAAGTTTTCTCTCATCTTGACAGGGATTTCATTCCTTTACACAGCACAGACTTCAAAGTTATTGGGGAAACATTAAGAGCTATTTCTCTAACTTACATTTGTTTACAAGGATTTAAAGGAAAATACCATTTATAAACCAGCATAAGCAACACTTAATGGATACCAAATTCAGAAACTTAACATTTTATGCAACTAAAAGGACAACTGACTAGATACATAAGCACCAAAGACAATTAACACTCAGTTATCAATAAGTGGAACCCACAAGACAATGGATTACAAATAAAAGCCTAACAACATCTGCAAAAAAATGGTGTAACCTACATTTGATCCACACCTTGATCACACCAAGGAAATGAACCAAATGTAACACCGATGATAAAGAAACAACCATACAGTAATAGCACCGCATGCTGAAATTATGTTACCTGTGTAACTAATCATTAAGAGCTACACTGCAGTACCATAGTAAAAAAGAACCTTATTATTAAATGCATTAAGATGCTAAGACTATTGTTTAATGTGTATCCACATTTTCAGCAGCTCTGAGTACTATCCCTAATCATTAGCACAGTAGTTTAACACTGTTGCTGAAACAGCTGCTGGAGAAGGTCAAATCTCAGTAACACACCAAGAAATCAAGAGTCCTGAAAACTTCCTGCAGATACCCATGCTAATTAAAACAACCAAACACACACAAAAAACCCAAACAAAACCAAAAAAAAACCAAAAGAAGGAAAAAAAGAAAAGACAAGACATACAAACAAGAAGGCTGGAAAAATACTTAAGTCACACAGAAGCTCAAACGATTTACCTGGCTGAGTCATTTAACTAACTTAAGCAGAAGGTTATAAAACACTCTACAACCAACTTCCAGTTGCTATCAAATCTGTACCTTACTAGAAATACTGCCTGTATTTTTTAACAGACTGTGGTCCCATTCACCTAGTAGTAAGTTCATCTCTAAGTCCAAATTAGAGAAGATCCTCTGCTGCCTGTTTTAGCAATTTATAAAATGGTACTTCTCCACTACACTCAAAATAGTGGATTATTCAAAAGTATGTAAACAGATGAACAAGATACCCCTTAAATTTAATGAAAACAAATACAAAGCCATTNAAACAAATACAAAGCCATTTTCTGAGAATTTCCTTGAGGGAAAAAAAAAAAAAAAGCATCACTGGTAGGTGCATTTGTTGCTCTTCAGGGACTACAGTAAGCTCCAAAACTGTGTTAAATTTCTAAGCCATAATGATAAACAAAATCCCCACCTCTTTACTTCTTACTCTGTTCTTATAGTGTATTTTCAAAATTCTCTACCCATTTCAGTCCACACAATATCTACAACCCCCAGCAAGGAATGCTAATTATAAAGAGTAGTTTGTTTTGGTAGCCATTCTCTGTTGAACAAAGAAAAGTTACTTTTACTGTTCTGGACCATGACTAACCCTACACTGCAAGACGAAACAGAAACTGGGACAAGACCTTCAACAACCTGAATGCTTACAATTCTTAAATTTACGTCCTGATCATCAAAGGCCATCAATATAGGAGGCCTCACCAACACCTCCAAACAGTGTAATAAACCATTAAACATGAGGGACAAACATCTAAAAAAACCTATACAACACAGTGGAGAAGAATAGAAAAAAAACTCAGGAATCATTTCTGGTACACAACAATGCCAAAATAATTTAAAGGAAGCATAATCAAAGTAATTGCTTGCTCAAACAAAACAGTGAAGAAGTTTACTGTGACTTTTCTGTTTTACCAAAACACGTTAAAGATATTACTTTTGCAAGTATAAAAAATTTCATAAAATTGAACGAGTTCCCTTCATTAAAGCATAATGTCTTTGAACATGATGAGTATCATTCTTCATCTCTGCACAGCACCAAAATCAGAAGTCCTCATTTAGTAGGTACCAGCAAGTCACTTAGTCTATAAGGTAACTGACAGTGACAGAACACCTAAACTGTCACAGGCTCTTGCATGTATGGCATCATTACAATCCCTACCTGCCAAACACTTGTAACCTCTAAATATCTCTCTCATGAAAGTCAATTCAGCTTCAGTGGAAGATGGAAATTTTTGCATGTAACTGCAACCACAAACTAAATCCTGCTTCCAACACTGACAATGCACAATAGGTGTTTGGAGGCTTGCACAAAATGAGCTGATAAGGATTTCTACGCTACTGACCGTAATACAATTACTATCTTTGTTAGCAAATTCCAAAAGCAGACAAAGAGTTAAAGTGTTCCCAGACATTAAAGCCAGAAGGATGATCAGGTGCTCCAATTCGATACCATAATTATGCTGTACTTCCATCATGCAATTCCTAAGTCTGAATGCTTTAGAACAGGCTAAAATAAAGTGCTGTATTTCCAGTCACTCAAGAACTCTTTCTATCTTAGCTTTAGGCTATGGTCTCCTGTACAGCCCTGCTGAGAATAAACTAGTTTCCTATTTACAGTGACCATTACCATGAAATAGTTTACTGAACAATCTTACCCGTAGTCCATCTTAGCATGCTTTTGCTTAACAGCACTGCTTTTGGTGGCCTCAATGTAGTAAATGAAAGGCATAGGCCGACTTTAAGAAGTTTTCAGTCACTTGTTAAAGTATAAGACATATTACACACCGTACATTTTAGTCTCATAAATTAATCAAAAGAATTGAAAAAGAACCAGTGAGAACAAAGACACGCTATTTTTTTCTAGTCATTTTTATGTTTCACCTACATCACACTGCAAACCCAGATCACAAATTATTCCCAGAAAGGTCATACCAAGAATATACTTGCTATAATTGCATATATTCAGCGGTGCGCAGTTTTTTGTTTAAAAGACAATACTAGTAACACTGTTGTTTACAATTTGATGTACTTCCTAAGCTGTTAGAGACAGAGGTCTGAAAAGGCTTATTTGCTTTATCACCATCTGTAAGATGAACAAGTTATAGGGGATCTTTTTGTAGCACAGCTGTGCTAACTATACGCCTTTAACTTATGCCTAAGCAAGATACATTAACATATTGGGGGTTGCTAGGTTGGGCTGGGAGGTTTTGTTTGTTTGTTTAGGGTTTTTTGGAGGGGGCAGTGGTGTTTGTTTTTCAATTAGTTTCCCCTCCCACTCTGCTAACTTTGCTAGTTTACCACTGATAGTCATTACTCGGTTGCCCATTATCTAGATCACAGTAACTGGTAAAGGCTGAAACACCTCACTACTAATCCATTTGTCAGTGGGTTTAATTCTAACTTTCAGATTAGCCTGTAAAGAATGCAAATCCTGAGATTATTTTTCAACATTAAATACTTTAAAAGCTTCTTTGCTCATTTTCGCATACACATGCATAGATAGCTTCATACTTACACACTGCTCGAAAGAGCAACCAAAACTGCAGTGCTAAGGAATGGTTTCTGGAAATCAGTCAGTTGAAGAGATTAATTTCTCAGCACCTGCCTTAAGTGCTAAATTACTGCTTTTACAACCCCCTGGTATCTGTTGGTTCTTCCTGTCTTGAAAGACAATGCAATACCAAGCACTGTAACAACATATCATGGCATGCAGAAAATACATCTATACAAGACATCAGGAAAAGCTCTATCAAAACTGGTATTGCCACCTACAGCTGGTCAGCAGACATACAAGGTGCAGACGCTAAATTCCTCATTGTTCTTTACTAAGAGCAGAACGAAGAAAGTTCCACCAAGAACAGGTATTTCACTCCACTGGATGAAGTGAGAAACTGGACTTGTCAGCATGAAACCATAGCGAGCACATTTTCTTCACCAAAGTTCTTTCTACTCACTTGACTTGCCATTAGTGAGGTTAATAACTTTGACAAGTTCCACAGAAAGATCAATTGAAGATATGAACAGACTTTTATAACAGTTCATCTCCTAGAACTCAAATCACGCAGTTTTCAAAATGGTGGCAAGACTATGAAGCAAGTTTAAAATTTTCAAGACAGAAAATAACACCAGTGCCCCTAAAATGCAACTAAAAAAAATTACTATACATCTGTGCTAATCCACCAGAAATCCTTTGTTGTAAAGTATCTTTTCCCTTTCTCACCAAATACAGAGCAGCAGAACTTCCAACAAATAAAAAAGCCCATATAAACTCTAAAACCACTTACAAAATCAAAATAAGTATGCAAAATAGTTACTGCATCAAAAATATAATGGAAGCTCCCAGTTCTATCTTACTTAATTCATTCACTACTGCTTACTCAAATCTTCAAAAAGTATTGAATTACATCTGTAAAAATTTCACTTGCACCTGGTCAAGCTTTCCGCTACACAGCTGCATACATGATGAACATTAATCCAGCCTTCTGACTGTACTTCACTTTATAATCCAGTACTAGTTACTACTGCTAGAGATTTCTCAAAGGCTGTTCACAAGTCTTTTGATTCTCATGTTCAGCTTTAATCTTCCAGCCTCTCTACAAACTTAGTAACAAGCCAAAATAGACATCCTACACAGAAAACATTTCTAAAGGGATCTTTTAATAAAAATTTATCTTAAAAAAATGAGATTGTCAGACAATAAAAAGTATTTTAAATCTCTATGCCTGTTTTGTGTTTACTATCATCTTTTCCTCCTTTCTCTTATGCTTCACTGTTGGATCAAATGCACAAACAGGTGAACACAACTTGCACCAGCCCGAAGAATGCAAACAATTTTACAGGAAATGTTGTCAAGGACAGGGAGGCAGTTGCTAGGTCTCTTATCCTTCATTCATGAAATCTGCTTTTGAGTAATGGCAAACAACATTTCAGATTAAGTTATTTTTAAATTCACTTATAGCAGCCTTTATAAATGCTGTGAATACATTAACTTTCAAAGTTTTCACTTTACAAGTAAGTTAAAAATAATGCAAGTCCATACAAAATCTTACTGGAAGCATGTACAGCAAAGTATTGTCTACAAAGATGTAAAACCGATTTTGCAACACTAAGTATAAACACACAAAAAGATTCACTGTGATATAAACATGCATTCTTCCATGTTTAAATATCAAACACGTGAAAATAAAAGCAAACCTCCTCTACAACTCTGAAGATGAAATACTAAACTCAAAAGACCCTGTCTAAAATTAGCAAGATTTAATAACTATAGTGAATAAGTCAAGGTAGTCACTCCAAATCCAAGAATCTATGCAAGAATTATGTACTGAGTCCATACCATGGCTCAAGCTAAGGAGAAAAAAAAAAAAAGTATGTAGCAACCAGAAAACTGACCTGCATTTTTGTAGACCAAAAAATTAAGAGATGGTGAATCTACCAAAATACAAACATCTATGGCATATGCAATAGGCTTAAGAAAGACTAGTCAGAAGAACTGTGGGTGTTTAGTGATTTTGCTGGGGTTTGGGGTTTTCTTTGTCCAGCGGATTGATTTTTTTTGTTTTTTTCAATACAGAAAGTATTATTTGTATCCTTTATTTATTAACATTGGCAATTTAATTTTCCATACGGCGTTCTGCCAAGAAGCTCATATTTAATATCTAATCTTCACCATAACTTGAAATAAAAGTCATTCATATTGGGGAAATAAAGGTTACAGTTCTCAAAGCAGATACACTCCACACTGTCTGTATTTAAAAGGCCATGCCCTGATAACAGGCAGAGAAAGAGCTGCAAATGGTGTTCTAAAAACTGAACAGACTAAAGACTTAAACATACTGGCACGTCCTTAAATGCAGTTATATACAGGTTTAAGGAAAGCTGGGAGTTAATCTATACAAGGTATTACATGGGTCAGATGTTTTTCCAAAGGCACACTAGATGGAATTTTACAGCTTCTTCGCTGGCCCAATTATGTCATCACTCACTTCTTTTCTCCTACCTTTTCACTTGCCAGGTTTAGAATCACTCGGGATGTATTGATAGAAATCTTCACTATGTGTGTGCAGATAAAACTGAGAGAAATGGGGATTTCAAACACACGTATACATCTGCTTCTGAAATGCTTATGTCCTTTTACAACACAATACCCTTTACCTCCCGTAAAAGAAGGTAACAAACCAGCAAAAAAACTAACTAGAGAGATCCCATGGCCAGAAAAGTGGGGAGCCAAGCAGAATAACAACGTATCTTGCACTGTCTTTAGCGAGTAACAAATTCAAAGCTCCAGCCCAAAATTCCAGTGAAGATGACAGTAGAAATACCTTGCTCTGAGAGCCCCTGGAAGCAGAAACAGAAGCAATCTCACTAGTTTTTTAATGTCATATACAAATATACAGGGAGACGTGCTTTTGTAAATTGTCTCATTGTACACAAAAGTGACCTGGCCACTACTGTCGTGCAAAAAACACCCAATTATTTTTGGTCTCCATTTAATAGAGTCATATCCTGCTTTGTGTAAAGAATCTAAATGATTTTCCAACTGCAGCTTAACAAAAGTGTAGTCTACCTGGAGATGACAGATTGAACAAAGACGCAACGTGCATGGGAGAAGAAAGGATATGATCTTTCTTTGGCTAGCCAAACAACAAAGGAAGAAGGTATTTCTGGCTATTGTTACCCTGAGGGACTTAAACATTCTGGAAAAACTACCAATCATATCAAACTGTTAACATATGCTCTTAAAATCAGGGTACAGACATATTCTAGATGTCATTTTCCAAAACACTGAGTATCAGTAAGCTTATGATTCTCCTACTCAGCTAGGATCCCCTGAGAGCTTAGGGGGGTTTTTTGTTTGATAGAAGAAAACAAAACCAAAAAAACAACAACAAAAAACAAATCACACCACCAAACACAAATGGGACCTGTGAAGAGAAGGATTAGCGTCTTGGTTTAAAAAATTCAAATGAAAGAAAACCAGAAAACATTTCTGAAAAATTGCTAGTAGCATAATGAAGGCACTGTTGGCTTAAACACCTCAATCTGTCTTCTACCACCTTCATTTACTTATTGACTGAAAAAACAATCAGAATGCAACAGTGTTGGAACTTGTCTTCTAGCACTCCTGGAAGACATGCTGCTACTCATTACAGTTCTCTGGCATCTTAGAAAGATGTGATGAAAGCCACTACGGCAGTCAACACTTTATGATCAACATAATCAGAGACTGCTGATAGAGTTAGGATTTTCAATATTAAGAAAAGAATCCAGCCTCTCCCAGCAACCCATTTTATTAAAAAAAAATAGAATTAATAAAGTCTGGCCAATGGTATTACACTGGTTATAATCTGATTTAAGTTATGGCATCATGAAGGTATTAAAAAGTCCTTCACCTTCCATTGCTACGGCATTTTTCCCACTTTGTGTTTAGTGCCTTATTTTGTCTCCTCACCCTAGTCTCAGTTTTCCTACTGTTCTTTTCTGTCCTGTCCCACATTCCCAAGGTGGGTTATTTATCTTAAAAGTTACTTCTCCCACTAATGTAACTTCTTAGACAGGAAGTTCTTTGAAAGAAGCACAGGTCTTCCTGGCCACGTGAAAACCTGCATCACAAGAGGTCCTCAACACATTGAGCACTTTCCACACATAACTAATGTCAAACCATCACACTTTAAAATTGATGTTTCAATCAATTCAGCGTGCACACACAATGGTCTTTCATAACTGATACAACTTCTCTGCACACAGTCAAAGAAATGAGAACATTTACATGCACGTGCTATTAAGACCAGGCAGTGGTCTTTTACTTGAAAAGGTGAAGGTGAGAGAATATACATAGTTTGAACTGGTGAAAAAGGGAAAAAAATATGCACTTTTCTTACTCTAACTGCACAGAATTGGTGCACCAGATTCAAAGGCTCACCACCCTTCAGCAGGCCTAAGCGGATCCACCATGCATTAATGCTTTGAAGCAAAACCATCAAGACCAAAAGTACCCCAGGTTCAATTCAAAGAGCCACAACAATGTTGCTGAACATCCCTTATCCCACCATACTCATTTGCCTAAAGCATCTCTTGGCTGTCAAAGAGGTTTTAAATACACCACAGAATCGCAACTGGTTTAACCTTAGTAAAGTCAATGCTTTAAAAAGAGAAGCTAAGGCAGGATGAAGTCTAGGCTTGTAGAAAAATACATACCTAAGAATAAATATTAATTATTTCCATCTAATAAATAATCTAAACTGCAATCACCACTAGTATACCCACACTCCACAGTATTCTTGTCTTCCTCTACACAATGGGAATATAGACACTGAACAGACTGTTAAACATAATTTACCCACACAGTAGTTTCAAAGCATAATCAATACAACTCACCCCCTCAAAAGAAAAACAAGTTCTTTAACACAGTATCTGCATGTGCTGAGACCTGAGAAATAGTAGTTTAATTAGACAGAAACATCACACTGCTTCGTTTCACAGTATGGCTGTAACAAAACCTGCAAATTAGTGCAAATCAAACTATCAGACAGTCCTTCTTTTAATAAGGTTACAGGCAGTCTTACCTCTCATCCTCACCATCTACAAGAGGTGTCGTCAACGGCAGCACCTTCAGTGGAAAGAGGGACGCCGAGGACGGCATGTTGCTGCTACTGCCATCTGAAGTGGCCGATGCTCCACCACCACTCTCGACGCCGGCAGCTTGAGGTAAACCCACCAAGGAAGGTTCGGTAGGGCGTCTGCCATCTTCGATTTGGCTTACAATGGACTGAGCTAGTGATTGTGCAGGGAACTGGGTAGAGCTTAGTGGCATCTGCTGCGGCACACTCTGTGCCACTGGCATACCTATACTTGTTGATATCAAGGGAGGCTGACTAACAGTTTGAGCCAAATTGCCATTCTGCACAGCCGAAGCCTGTGCTATATTCTGTGGCTGTCCCAAACCTACAGAAGCAGAGGGTATGCCAGGAGGCACAGCTGAACCAGCTTGACTTGGTGCAGGAACAGTACTAGCAGAGGGTATAGGGCTTACTGCAGGCAGCTGCTGGCCAGTCATCCCTTGGACTACGGATTCCACTCCTTGTGCCTGTGGCTGTACAGGTAACAAGGTGTTTTGCTGAGCAATGACCATTTGTTGAGGAAGGCCTGTAGCACTAGCCTGTAATCCCTGTTGCATTATTCCTGTCTGCACAGGTTGCACTACTTGGGAAGATGGAGGAGCAGCTGTTGATGGCATAACTGGAGGTGGAATTTGGTTTGTAGCAGATGGTGGTTGCACCACAGCAGCTACGCCTCCTTGCTGCCCAACACTTAGTATTTGACCACTGGCAGCTACACCTGGTATTGCTGCTGGAGCATGTGCAACAGGCTGAGCTGGGGCAGCAGCTGGATGTGCTTGCACTGAAGGCTGCATGCCCTGTGTCTGGGCAACAGGAACCGGTTGCCCAGCTCCTACTCCTGTAGAAGGTGGCTGCATGGCAGGGGTTGGAGTCTGAAGGATCTGCTGATGTTGAATGTAGTCTGGCACAGCCCCCGTGACAGAGTTTTGGTTCACCGGCTTAACGTGACCTGCGGCCATCTGCGTAGGAACTGGCTGCTGTTGCTGCTGCTGCTGTTGTCCATACTGCAACTGCTGCTGCTGCACCACTGGCAAAGTCTGCACAGGCTGTGCCGGCTGCGAATACGGCAGCTGCTGTTGAGCCATACTCTGAAGGGCAGGTTGCTGGTGGCCCAGAGATGGGGATACACCTAGTATATTAACTGGGGCTGGCTGAACCCCAGTAACAGTGGTTAGACTGGCTTGTGCAGGAGGTTGGACCCCTGGCTTCTGCTGTGGATAGTTTACCTCTTGAGAATGCAGCTGGACTTGTGCAAGCTGTGATTGAGAAACACTCTGTGGTATACTAGATGCTGGAATTGCTGGAGGAGCAGCACTGCTAAAATCCATCTGCTGAGGACCCACACCTTGAAATGCTTGCTGCTGTACCACAGTAGGTGCTCCCATTTCTCCACTTCCCACACTTTCTGTATAGTGACTCAGTGTGCTTACATTGCTGCTAACAGAACTCCCACTGGTGCTCTCCCTTTCAGAAGTCACTTCAAGCGGGTTTTGTTTTATCGTCTCTACTGCTTTGTTTACTGCTACTCCCTCCGAAACTGCAACAGTATTTTCTTTATCATAGAATTCAGTGCATGTCCATCTACCTTTTTTGAAAGGTTCAGAACTAGAATCTAATTTCACAACCCTAAACCTTGACGTGCCAGATGCAGGCTGCTGCTGGCTTGATCCCACTGCCATTCCTGCAGTTAGATTAGTAACATTGTTAATGACACTAGAGGAAGCACTCGTACCATTGCCAACACCACTCAAGATATTCACGTTAGCACTGCTGCTAGCTCCAGACAAAGCATTTACATTACCAGTACTCGTGATGTTGCTTAAATTTATAGTACCAAGCACATTGCTTGCCACACCAGAACTACCACCACCAATATTATTTAAGGTACTAGTTCCAGTAGCAGGACTTATACCTAAATTGCCAGGAGTACTTGTGCGGATATTAGACACGGCAGATGCCTGGGAACCAGTGGATGATGCAGCAGAAACTGGTGCAGTTGATATAACATTGTCAGAGCTTCCAGTTGTTGATAGTTTTCTAAACGACGGACTGGGCGGTGGTCCTCCAGAAACTGGGGCGCTACCCACCCCAGGATGCGATGGATGATGGTGTCCATGATGGTGGTGGTGAAGATGGTGGTGATGATGAACATGATGGGGATGAACACTTCCATTGATCACAACACTCTGCTGTGGGTGATGAGGCAGAGGAGCATGTTGCTGAGGAAGATGGGGCTGGTTTGGAGAAACAGCCCCAGGAGTCTCTGCCTCTTGGAAGTTATTTAGAGTCTCTTCAGAAGAGCTCCTCTCAGGTTCTCCCAAGTCAGTGGCTCTGGATAAAGACACATCCAAGATTTCTGAAGATGACAGGTCTTCAGTGTGAGACTCATCCAGGTCATCATAGCTTTCTGTATCCTCAGCTATGCTGTTATTAGAGCTCATACTAGCTGATATTTGAGCAGGGGTCACACTGGTAATTTGAAAGCCACTTTTCTTTTTCATTTGAGCTCCAGTCTGTGCAAGGGGCTGTGGCTGGAGCTGAGACTGCGAGAGGAGGTTCAGGCTTTGTGGATGAGGGGGTGTCGGCTGTGGACCCGCTGTTGAAGCTGCTGCAGGAGATGGAGGCGGCGGCTGGACCAGCAAAGGCGGCTGATAATCCTCGGCAGAAAGGGCAGCGCTCCCAACGCCGGTACCTGGTGCAGTGGGAGCAGTAACGCAGCTGCTGCCGCTGCTACTGCTGCTGCCCCTTCTAGGAAACATCGCCGGGTGCGCCATCTTCCTAGCACTAATGTCTGCGGCTGAGTCAGGCTGGTGCATTGTATCGGGTGTATTTTAAGAGTGCAATCCCCCGGTATGGAAAGAGACAGACACACACACACACACACACCCACACACACCCAGTTAGCTGCGTGCTCAGGGCAGGGCAGAGACACCACCACGTACAACACCCCCCCCGACTCCCGCAGCGCACAGGCTGAAGCGGCTCGGCACCGCCGCTCACCACCACCCCACTCCACTCCCCTCCTCCTCCCCTCCGAGACAGGGAGGGGGCGAGCACCGGTCCTCCGCCGCCTCTGAATGTGACACTTTCAATCCTCCGCCATTCACTTTCTTTCTCCCTACCACCCTCCCCCCCTCCTCCCTTTGATTTCTACCACCACCTCCCTGCTCGGCCGCCCCCCCTCCTTCCCCAGCCCCTCGACTGCGCCTCTCCCGGGAGGGCGGCCAGCCGGCCGCCCCGGGGCGAGCCCCTTCCTCCTTCCCGCGGAGGCTCCACCGGGCGCCGCGGCTCGCCGGCAGCACCGCCCTCCCTCCCTCCCTCCCCGCCTCAGCGGGCGAGGGCAAGCGGCGGGCCCGCAGGGCAGCCCAGCGAGGCGGCCGGCGCCCCTCGCCATCACCGCTGTTAGTAGTAGGAGGAGGAGGAAGGCGCGGATACGTACAGGACTGGCGCACAGCAGGGCAGCAGCGGCAGGCTGAGCCGGGCAGGGACATCCCCGTCAGTGGCAGCCATGGAGCTGAATCATTTTGGGTATCAGAGAGACGGAATGAAGACGGAAGAAAAGCAGCAGCAACCCGACAGGAGAGTCCATGAAAAAGAGAGAGGGAGGGAGGAAGGGGGAGCCAGCCAGGCAGCCTCTCTCTCCTCCCTGTGTCTGGCTGTCTCTGGAGGAGGCTCCGCTCCGCACGCTCTTCCTTCCCCCTCCGCCGCCTCCTCCCCCCTTTATAACAGGCGGCACCCGCTCGTCCTCCGCAGAACCGCGCCTGGAATCCGTCCTTTTCCTCCCGCGTGCGCGTCCGCCCCGTCCTTTCTTCCCTCGGGGTCTACTCCCGACTTCCCCGCCGCCGCGGATCTCTCCCTCCCCGTGCCTGCCCCGTCTCCTCACGGAGCGCTGGAGGAGGCGCCGCGGGGGGGAGGAGGGGAGAGCTCGCCAAAGGGGAGGGCGGGCGAGAGACAACGTAAGATGGCGGCGGCCGCCGCGCACGCGCGCCCCGCCGGCAGACATAAAGCCCGTCTGGCCGGGGCCAGCGGAAACAGGGCTCAGCTCGCGTGGCGGAAATGGCCGAGCGGCGCCGAGCCCGCGGCGGGTGGGGGTGTCCCGGCTGGGGAGGGGGCGAGGCTGCGGCCATGGCGGCCGGCCGATCCCCCGGCCGCGTCGTGTACCCGCCAGGTGCCCCCTCTCTGCCCGCAGCATGACTGTGCCTCACATGACCTGCCGCCGCCTCCCTCCCCCTCTCCTCAGCTCCGCTGCAGATTTATTCAAGTTATTCATCACCTTCTCTCCTTCCTCCCCTCCCTCGGTCCAGAATATTCCTGCGCGCTCCTTCCACCGCGCATGGGGAGGAAAGCGGAGTGTGCGCGCATCCCCCTTGCTGAGGCCGCATGTCCCTTTGTGCCCGGGGCGGGCGGCTCGCCCCGGTGCTCCGCTCCATCCCACCCCCGGCTGGGGTCGCCGCGAGAGGCTTCTCTCATGCCCCGAAATGGCCGCCGCCCACCCCGCAGGCGCCCTCAGCACCGCCGGTGCCGGGGCAGCGATGCCCGCAGGCGGCTGGGTCAGGTGGGATCGTTCATCCGCATCCACGTGCAGTGTGGCAATGTGCGTGTATGTGTGGAGGAGCTTCTCGTGACAGCTCCAGAGGAACCCACCGAAGCAGATCTTAAAAAACAAAAAGAACCGTTTAAAACTTACTAAACGGGATTGAGGTGAAATCAACCGACCTTCCCTCGCTGTTCCGGTGCCAGCATCCTCGGAGCCAGACGCCCACCACGGTGAGGCTGCTCCCAATCCCATCCCAAACGGAGCTAGCTTCTCCCCATCAGTGAGCAATAACCAGATCTCCAGAGACCCTCAATGCACACATATCTGCCAGGAGATTTTCCATCGTGTCCTTGTGCCTGTTGGCTTGCACAGAGCTGCCTGGCAGATATCTCATGGCCCCACAAGCCTGATGGATTCCCACCATTGGCATTGCTCTACCTCTCCTGGCAGCAGAACTCTCTCCAGCCAGACTTTCCGAGCTGGATAGGTGGGGTGTCCTGCATTCCTACAGAGGGGACAGGTTTGCACCCTCTCACCTGTTTCTCCAGCAGCCTGGTGGTAGTTAGGGTGTGCAGCATTCCTGGAGAGGTGCTCATATTCCCAGCTCTTGGCAGCATGGCCTTGTCTCCAAACAGAAGGATCCATGAGCAGGCAGGATGTGTCTCAAATCTCTGCTTTGAAATTGATTTGGTTTGCCTGGAATGGTGAAGTGTTTGCAGCACTTGAAGGGTTGAGGCTAATGTTGTAACCTGACTCTGGAGCCCACTGGTCAGGACAGTCAACAGGGCATGGAGGAAAACCAGGGTTTGGCTCTTGTGGTGAATATTTAAGCACATAAGGAAGAGTAGTAGAGCTTTAATGGGAAAAAAAGTTGTGAGAGTCCAGTGTATTATATCATACAGCTGAGTCATGACAGAGTTCCTATGGGAGATGTAAATGTTAGTTCCTTCAGGCTGAGAGGAGATTTGAGTCTCCCATGTTTAATGTGTGGTGTTTAATCACCGAGGAACTAAAAAGCTGCTTTTCTTGCTCCATTTTGTGAAAAGGGTGAGGATTCAAGGTCACACAGCGGGAGCTTTTGGTGCCTGTTCCTGAATTTCACCCTTCCATCTTGCCTCTCCATGCTAACCTGGCTTATCTAGCTCTCATTTGGTATGGGGATAGGGATGGCTTTTGAGAGAACCCTGCCTTTTGCAGTTTAATTCCTTTTATCTGGAATGCAGGCATTCAGCTCAGGTCTCCAGGTACCTGAAAGGCAGACTTGCAACCCTTGCTCCTTCCATGGCTGTACTGCCTTTATACAGACAGTAAAGAACAATGGACATATAGTTAAACTAGATTCTTCTTTTCCTGAGGGCAAGACAATACTATTTTTTTTTAAATGGATAATCAGATAGAAGCCCATACTTAAAGACCATACTACCTGAAAGTGAGCTGCCTATGTGTAACCTTCACAGATTTCGGGGCAGCATCACAAGAGTGCCCACAATCTGTCTACATCTTGATCCTTGGTGCAACACTGAAATCTTAGATTGTCTTTAATGAGATACTCACATATGTAAACATTTTTGAGATGAGAGCTCAACATTGCAAGCCAACTGCTATTAAAAATCCCTATTCTGTCTGCTTATAACTTTTCCAGAACAATTTTCTTTGAGGAATTGAGTCTTATATGATGAGTCGCAGCTCAAAGATGGTTTTTTTGACTGTTTGAACAAAGTCCAACTACTTTTAAAGCTCATAGGCTAAGAATACAGATGAGTTGGTTTCTAGACTTAAAATTTTGTGCAAAATCAACTTAAAAAGGATTGAGCTGTAAAGTCTGTATGTACCTAATCAACATCAGCAAGGCTGAAAAGGAATTAAAAGAGCAGTACTGTTATTGATTAAATCTTTGCTTTGCCTATACTAATTAACTTACATTCATTTTGAGTAGTTGGGCTGCTTCTTAGTACAGTGTGTGAAACGGGTTTTTTTTCAATTGAGTCCATAAATTCTCTTCTTATAAAAAGAAATTGAAGAAAAAATGAAATTAGATAACAGTGTTAACTTATCTGCATAATGTGGTCACTGATCTGTTAGCAATCAAAATAATGGTCTAGACTAGACAAAGCACATCTGAAGTGGCACGTTTGAAAATAATTTTTTAATGCTGTTTGTAAATATGAACATTTTCATGTTACACCCTTTTTCTTTCCTTATCTATTTTCTTCAGGTATAAGCTTTCTTTCTTTCATTTTTATTGTAAGCATTAGTCTAAGCATAAAAATGGGATTCTCAGATTAACAATTTTAATTTCTTTTCATATCCATTAAATTAAATGGATTTAATTTCATGTCTACATGAAATTAAAATTAAACCACTGAAATTTATAATTGTTACAGATTGTGTTCTTTAGTTGTTCAAGGTGGGAAAAGAAATTTTGTCATATACCTAATTTACAAAACACCAGATATTTAAAAATTCAGCCACCATGCAACTGACCATGTGTAGAAAGTAAGTGAAATTACCCAGTAGTTATTCCAAGCAGGTCTACCTGCTATTTTTTAATTAACTGTATTGATCAGCCAACTGGAACCAGAGGTACTTGTGTAATCACTGGATGGACTCACCAGCCTGTTGACCATGGCCACTGCTCATGACTGCTGGGCAGACAGTCCTGCAGTCCCATCATTACCTCAGCTGCAGACTGAAGACTGCTGGAGGCTTGCCAGGATAGAGGAATCCCTTTGGATTGCATGTCCTACATACATACTTCCCAACTGAACAAGCATAGATGAGCTTGATGCAGTCCTCGCTGCCAGGCAAGGGAGAGTGAATGTCTGGAATAACCGTTATTTTGACTTGAAAATCTTATGATTCGGGCTAGTGCAAGAGAACAAGATCTTCACAGTGTAAATATTTAGAGATCTGTCTCCCATATATGTAATGCTTCTTCAGACGGGAAACAACAAGCCTTGTTACCACCACAGATTCTCCAAGGATACCAAAAGAAGCAGTATTTTAATATTTTCTTTCTTTTGCTCATTAGCTATTTGACACAGTTTTGTGCATTCATCCTAGCATATGCAGTAGATTATGGCTTTGTACAGAGTAATTATAAAGCCAACAAGCAGGAATACTATGGGGTTTTTAGTCAAAACAGTCAGAGTCATGACAAATCAGTCTGATGCATGCTTTAAATCCTGTGTGACTGCTTCATAAATTTTTTTTAAAACTTTAATGAAAAGAATTTTTTTTTTCCTATGAAGCTGCCATTGTTGGTTTAGATAGAAAGCTTCCTTCAGTTCATTAATATTGCTGACTGTAGTCTCTAAGTTGATTTGCAAAAATGTATGCAATTTTTTCTTCCTTCTAAGAGAAGTAGTCATAACAAAATTCTCACCTTTCAGCCCTGAAAAAGTGGTAATTCTGCTTCTGCATTTTCTTAGAAAGTTCAAGTCAAGTCTTGATCTTCCTTTCTTGTTTTGTTTTTAGTTGGCTAGTTAGTTGTTTGATTGAGTTTACTGATTCCAAAACACCTACTGAGACATTTTTCATCTCTTATTTTAATTCTTATTAAATGATGTTGAACATTTGGGAAAGGGAAGTTTTCTCACAAGTTTTTATTAAATAAATGCTTGCAGAAATCAACAATTCTAGCAGTCTTTTTTTTTTTTTTTAACAGTTCTGTTTAAACTAGTAAGGTGTATTCCAACGCCAATATACACAAAATCATATCTTTCTAGATCACCTGGAATAGTTGTTTTAAAATATTCATTATACTCACACTTGGGGAATGTGGCCAAGTAGGTAGTCTTTTTTTAATGGGGATTGCATTCAAATTCAGATTTAATGAAAGATGTCTAGAAGCTTTATCATCGCTTTAAACTGGGTGTGTAGAGTACATACAGGACTATATAGACTGTATTGTGGGAGCAAGGGTTAAAAGTAAATCCTTCACCCAGCCCATGACTAATGAATTAACAGCCAGAAGATCACCACGATTTTATCACACTTATCATCTTGCTCTCCTTTATTACTTCATTTTCCCTTGAGTTTGTAGTCAACTGGTGAACTTGCATCTTATAGAAGTGCCAGGTTATGGAAAGTAGTTCCCAGATACCTCAACATGCATGTGTAATGACTGCAGTACCACTGTAGTGTGAGATCATTTATTTAATTGTTTGTAGAGTACAAGTCTTAGATTGCTAACTGTTTGATCTTTGATTAGTCAGCCAAATGGTATATATAATTAAGTGAAAGAATAAATAGAATAGATGATCAAATCAATGGAAAATGGTCCAACAGTTAAATAGATCCCCACCACCACT
>WEKY01059668.1:24862-83559 GCA_013390045.1 Picathartes gymnocephalus
GAAAATGGTCCAAAAGTTAAAAAGAACCCCCCCCCCCCTTTTTTTTTTTGGTCTGGAAAATCAATGAGCAAAGTAGCAAGTCAACCTTTTCTTTTTAGATTAGTTTTAGTTTTTATGAATTAATCATAAACATTTGCAGAGGATTGTTTAAAAATGCTGAAAATGTGAGCTCTTAGTTTGTAGTTCTCAGTTGCAAAGGTTGCGTGGAGTCGTTTTCTTTTGACTGATCCAAACCCTGATAGAGGAAAGCACTTAGGAAAATGCTTTGTTTAAGAACGTACTTTGTGTTCCCTCACTACTCTGGGAATTTTGTGATGTGTAAAAGTTCTGTGATTTATGTGTGGTTTTCTTGAATGGTCAGGGGTGAATGTGTCTGTCATGATAAGGCACAAATCTTTAAAATCTCAGCCTACAATTAATTTTTTTTCCCCCGAAGAGATGGGTTTCTTCGATGCTAAATTCTTTGAAAAAGTAGAACGTATAGTTAGTTAGTATTTAGTATAGCCAC
Source organism: Picathartes gymnocephalus (assembly GCA_013390045.1). Classification (NCBI taxonomy): domain Eukaryota; kingdom Metazoa; phylum Chordata; class Aves; order Passeriformes; family Picathartidae; genus Picathartes; species Picathartes gymnocephalus. Next base: position 25,371 of record WEKY01059668.1, read on the forward strand.
ACAATTTGTGTCATATTATCACACAGTAACTGGAGGCAGATAGGATGTTCTGACTGTGGAGGGTACAGAGAAATTCTTCTTGAACTCATTTAATTGTCTGAAGCTTGCGTATCTAATTTTCAACTCCCTTTTGGCTGTGTCAACAGTATTTCTGGCCACCTAAAACATATTCTGTGGAAACAAGTATTTGCAGAAATCCAGAATTTTCTATGGGACAGTACTTGAGCAAACTTCAGCTTTGTTTTTTATATTCATTAGTTGTAGTGTAACTGAACTGCTTACTGAAAGCACGCACAGACTGGTCATGAGCACAGCAGAATAAAACACAATTTTTACCAACACTCACTTGGTATGTTTCCTGATAACTCCAATAGTTAAAATTATCTATACTACATTATTTCTCTGCTAAAGGACTTCCAAACTCTTTCACAATAACAGTAATTTAATTCTTCTACATCTGTGATGTCTTTAGTTTTTTCCCTATGTTATGATTTTTCAGGCATCTTGTCTCCGATTATCTCTGCATTTTAAATACTGTATGTGTCACTTTTTCTTCTGCACACATACACTGACAAGCCTTGAAAGTCATATTAAAAATGTCTTTGTGACAAAATTCAGTGGGAAACAGGTTTAGGATTTCCAACTCAAGCACGAGAAAAAAAATTTGCCTTTATCACTTTCAGTAGAAAAAAAGATGTGCAAAGTCCTGACAGTTCAAACACGTAGTAAGAGGCTTAACTTCAGTCATGTGAATAGTCCCTTTGACTATTAACTTTTGGTCACTAAACCCCTAAAAACTTAACATTAAATGTGTAAATATTTGTAGGCTCAGAAGACAAAAAGATGAGGTATTTGCTAAGGTGTGGCCTTATGGAGCCTTAGGATTTTGTTGACCTTTAGCTGGTAACACTGTTGAGTCCTTACCAATAAGAAAGTTACTCCTTATGCTTGCCAGTATTTTTTTGAAAAATGCTGACAATTTGTCTGATGGAGCTTTTTGTCTTAGCTTAAAAGCCAGCCCTGCAATATTTCACAGCTTTAGGATCAAGCTCCATTACCTAATTTCCAGTTTTACCTGTTATTAAGGTATTTTAACTGTTGTTCATAAGAAATTAGAAAATTCCCTATTTTAAATTGGGCATGAAACAAAAATGCATGCTGCTATTGATTGGAAAGTGCTTTATTCCTGCTCAGTTTTAATACCTTTATTAGTAGTTTCAGCATGGAAGCACTGATGAGAGTTTAAAACCCACTGGGGTTACTTGCCACATCTCGCTGCTGAATGAATTCTTAGGTAACACATGAGGAAAGGCAGAAATAGTGTCAAAACACACCTCAGACTGTGCTGATGGAGCCCATCCTATTTGAATAAAGGGCAGTATGTCAGTGTGTCTGTCCTGTGAGACAAAATATGGTGACGCCATAAATGAGGGAGTTGTGTCCTGCAACAAACACCCCTTGCCCAATGTCCCCAGGTGTCTCTTTTAAACCATCTGTGGGAAGCAAAACACAAATCCTGGTCAGCACTCATGCTAAATTGAGCTCAGAAACATGCAGAACACTTGCTCTCAAATTGACAGGTGCCTCCTCAGCAGCCTAGCGAGGATGGTCAAAGGGGAATCCTGGGTGAGAGGACTTCTGACAATTCCTACTTGGAATGGGCTGCAGGAGATGGTACTTTTTTCTTGGTGGATAGAGGAGGAAGTTAATGGGATACAAATGAAATTCATAGACATGAAGATGAGAGGTGGTGTGTCAATCACATAGGTCCAGGAAATAACATGCAAGCTTAGTATTTCCAGAAGCATATTTGCTTAGTTCACATACTTAGTAAACACAAAATTAGATCTGATTTTGGAACATAAAATGGGTGCAAAGTAACATTTTTAATGTTTGGTGACATTTGTGAAGATGGTGTTGCTAGTATGCCCTGTGAATTGTAATAATTTAAGAACACTGTGGTACTAGAAGTATATTGGAGAACAGGAAATAGCCCAGAAAAATGCAGCAAAAAACTGATGTTGGAAAAAGCAGGAGTTTCAGTCATAATGTGTGTGTGTTTGCAAGTGTATTCAGGTTGAGGCATTAAATCACAAGAAAATAATCTGTGACTATTTAAAGGGGAGGGGTAGTATTTCAAAACCCAAATTCAGCTCACCCCCAGTGAGGTACCTGAATTAGAACTGTTGCTGTAACATTGCTCATAGAGAGCAGGAACATTCACCTACAACTTCTGCGTCCTCTGGAGCTGTCTCCACTGACTGCTAGGAGAATCCAGGGCAATTGGATGTCTAGCGTGTGTCTGTCAATAGGGATGTTGGGTAAGGTGGGAGATATGTGAGCCCATGGCATCAGAAAAAGTATATGTAGACTGAACATCAGAATAAACAGTTTGGAAGGTACATTGGACACTAACAGTGAAAGACAGCCGGTGAGAAAGTGGTAGAAAATCAATTACAATGACACTTAAATTTAGCCAAGATAAATTACTAAAGTATTGCCTGTACAGAATAATCCTATGGTTACCAAGAGAGGGTTCATATAATCTGTAAGATTATTCCTACCATTAATATATACAATACTCTTATGTGGCAAAGAACAACAATCAATAATTGAAGGCTCTTACCTGATACTAGGATTAAAGTGACAAGTGATTATCCAGAGCAGGGAAGAATGTGATTTTATTCTTTAACATTATGCTGGAGAATAAAATCACATTCTTTGTGTAGATAAATCTATGCTTGTATATAAACATGTGCATACATATGTAAATATTTTTATATATGGTTTTATATGTGAAAATATACATTGTATTATTTTATGAGTATAATCTTAATATATGTTTCCTAACTGAAGCTTGATAGTGCTCTCATTGTCTGCTAATTGACACTTCCACCTCTTCATGCTGTCACATGGTATTAGCCAAGGGTACTCTGATCTTGGTTTGGCCTGGCCTGTGAAGCTGAGATCTCCTTCCCATGTTTCTTTTCTTCCTTCTCTCCAGACTGGATATTTCTCTACAGTCTGTGTGAACATAACCGCCCAAATCTAACACTGGCAGGTAAATGAAAGCAGATTTGTGCGTTCAGCCCTGGCTTCATGTTACTGACGTTGCCGTCTTTTCTCCACTCTGGCATCCACTGTGTTTGGAGGCAGAGATGCTTCTTGTTGATTTTAAAAGTGTTTAAGAACACCAAATCTGTATTGTACAAATTTCTTCACTGTACAGCTTCTAACAACTATCTGAACATACCTTTAACCTATCATTTAAATTATATACCATGTTCCTTAGCACACTTAAATGCATTTGTTAAGGTGTTGATTCTGAATTTTTTTTCCTTCATTTGCCTTCTATCCTACTTTTCACTTACCTTCTGTAACTCTTTCTCCTTTCTGATGCTTAGAGTATTTTCTTTCTCTGCAAAACTTCCCCTTAGCTTCAGTCCTAGCACAGCTACACATAGCTGTCACCACTTTCAAAATACTGCTTTCAGGCTTCCAGTTAGACCAGCTTCTTCTCTGGTAGGGTCACACAGAGGTTATGCTGCTTCTCAACTAATCCTCTGAGGCCTAGAAACAGGTTTTTCAAGCAGAATAAATAACTCTGCTGAGCCATTACACTCATTGCAAAGTGTTAAATAGCTGATTTCAGTGTTTTTGTAGACAATGATGAGTGAATACTGCATTTTGTTTCTTTTTTTAGCCTGCTTTCCTAAGGAAACAAAGCTTACACAACTGTTCTGCCTGGCTGTCTGTCTGCTTGTCTGTCAGCCCCTCTTTAATAACTCTGAACTTGTTCATTGATTTCAGACTGGAAGAGAGATCCCAAAGGTATGCTAGCACTTGAAGATCCTGCACTTCTACAGCCTAGGAAAGGATGAGGTCCTAACAGAGGCTCCAGGGAATGACAGGTGACCCCACGGCCATTTAGGGTGGCAGTGGCCACAGCACTACGGTTCAGCCAGCAAGGTCTGGCCAGCCACCACAAGCCCTCTCTTGGGGCAAAAAGACCTTGAAGGGGGGCAATGTTCTGGTGAGGAGAAAAATGTTGATGAGTTGGGAAGGATGGAGGCCTGTTCTGTAGCATGGAAAAAGCCTGTAGGCAAGCAAGTATTGTTATTGCTGTTATTCATGGAACAAGTGCATTTATGACGAAGAAAGATGCATGCAAAAGGAGTTTCCTTCTCTGGAGTCTTTCTCTCCATGTGTATGCACATCACAGACTCATGGTACATATGTATTCATTTTTCAGTTGGTTGGCTTAGTCTGGCATTTGGGTCACTAGGTGCCATTGAAATACAAACAGATGTTAATAATATTGCAGCAGGAATGTGAGATTTCATTCTCTGGTACCCAAGAGATGGAGCCTACAGCTTGCAATTTTTGGAGTCCTCTTGGGCATTCCCGTTTCCAGCTCCTCCAAGTCTTAAATCTTCTCAGCATTGCTACAATTTTCAGCTGTTTATCCTTGCAGGAGGCTGTTTTCAGATATCCAGTGTGCATCTACTCTGTATTTGTCCTCTGTCTCTCTTTGTGCAGTGGAAGATGAGACTTTGCAGCTGCTGGTTAGCAGACTTCATACTTTAAGATTTTAACATCTTCATGCTTTAGCTGTGGAGGTCACGGTCTGAATTCTCAGTTGCCTCTCTACTGATAGCAAATAAGGTAAATCATCTGATTCACATGTTAAGCAATAAAGGTGCACATAATTACAGTGTCTTAAAAAAGCAATCACGATGACAGATACTACAGACAAACTAAAGAACAAAATCTGAACAGCTAAATGAATACTAAAAAAATATACTCATACATCTGGTATCCAGGGCTGAGAGTTTCTGTATCATATCTGAAATGAGTTGCTAGTGGGTGTGAATTCTAAATAAGGTGCCATCAGCTAAACAAGTCATTCTGTCAGAAACAGATTTAATGAGGCCTATTTCCTGGAGATTTGTACTTCATACTTGGATTCTCCATTGTTTAATATGGTAGTGACCTTGATCCAAGCTCTTCTTGTGGATGGGACATTCCTAAACCCTTCCCTTTCGAGTTTCTCTGCCAGTGGCTGTACTAAATCAAAGAGTCACAGGGAACAGTTCTGGCCACTCGAATTCAATGCTCTGTACTGTCAAATCCAAACAGTGCTTGGCGTGGTGCTGACCTGCGTCTGTAACAGTCTCCCAAATGGATCCGGAGCACAGTGTGGGAGTGAACTTTGGCCAGCACCATTTCCATCAAGTAGCTGGCCACCCTGTTTTGGAGGGCAAGAACACTTAGTAGTATATGGCATGGGCTGCTCACAGCTTGCTGCCCTTAATAGCAGAAAATGGTCCTGGGAAATGAATGTGGGGATATAGACATGCTGTAGGAGTTACACTTTTTCCTTTGGACTGCTGATATACTAATAGAGCTTTTATCCATTAACTAACTGCCTATTTATACAGACCTATAGAAAATAAGCATGTTAGAAATCTCTGCTCTGCTGTCAGATTTGGCTGGAAGTGACTAAGAGCTTCAGCATTACTAGTGGGTGATGGACAGTGATGAGAAGGAGAATTCATAGATGTGCAAATGTACACACATATTTATGCATGTACATGCCCTTGCATGAAGGCTGCAATCACAAACCTTTCCTGAGGAAGTTAGGGTAGAAATGTCGTGGCCAAACACAAACTGGTCAATCTGGTGGAGTGTGCTCTGTCACCAATCTCGGCAGTTTCAATGGGGCTTAGGTAAAGTAATCTGTAACCTGGGAACCTGCCCTTTTGGAACTCTGCTTTTGTTGAGCCCCTGAAATTACTTCAGTTGAACTGAATTTTATGTGAAAAAAGGCTGGTGAGAATTGACACACACTTTTTGAACACATTTGACTACACTGCTTAGCAAGCAATCTACGACTGTGGGTGTGCAGAGATGAGCATGAGCTACCATTAAGCCATCTTGGGGTCTCCTTCAGTGTAGTAATCCGAAGCTTGACACAAATAGTAGAAGCCACTTGAGGAATGGGGTGTATTCTTGGCTGGTGAGCTTGCCCTGAGCTACTGCACATGTTAGCATATGCAAGGTGGCTCGTACAAGGTTGGGTCAAGGTCACTGCAGTGTGTCAGAATGGCCTACCCAGACAGTGCCAGCACTCAGCACCGTCTAGAACTTGTGTGCTGCTGCTGTTAATTTCCAGTCTGAAGTGCCCTCCTGCCCTTTGAAGTTGCAAAGAAAACTTTAAAAGCAAGTTCTGCTATAAACTTGGGTTGCAAATCCTCCTGAGTCTGCACGCAGCTGAACCAAAGGTTGCGAGCAGCAAGAAAATAGCTTGTGCTTTCTGTAGCACAACATCTTCAAGGGGAGGACTTAAGAGGTTGATGTTAGTAGGTTACATCTCATCTTTTCCGTAGGTATAGTTTACATTCACAGCCTGAACCTGCTGCTCATGCTTCCCTTGATACACTATCCCTCCCTTCATCCTGTTTCCCCAATGCCGGAATGTGGAATTGTTGATACTCTACCAGCTGGGGGTGGTTTATTTATCCTGCACAAGGGAAAGAGAAAACATTTGCACGTTGTTCTTTCACCCGCATTCTGAGGAATTTCCTAGCAATCTGCACTGAGAAAGAAAAATGTCCTCATGGATTTCCACGAGAACTTGTGAAAATCCAGGTTCTTCATGATTTGGATGGTGATTATGAATTTTTTCTCTCTTATCAGCAATCAGCAGAAGATCAAAATAGCAGCCTTAAATACAGGGTGGTATAGCTAGCAAGAGTATAAGACATTACAGGCTCTCAAGATGATATTATTCAGGGCTGTCAAAATTAAAGGCAATTTGTGCACTGTAAGGGCAAGATAAAATCAAGGCCTTGCAATTGCAGAAGAACCTAAACATTGTAGTAGTCTAGCTGCTAGAAATATTTCATTGACTGAATGTTAATGCATCTGTGGGATTTTCAGGAGTGCGCATTGAGGGCAGCAGAAAATGGAATTGAGTTTAATCTGGAAAGAGACAAGAAAATGATGTCTTTCCCTGTTAGAATCAAAGCCAAAGAGAATTTGGACACTTTCCATTACTTAGAACTGACTAAGCCTCTCTTTTGAATTTAGTGTAGTGTCTATTGCAGAGATGCCAGCAAAGCTATCCATCAAATGCTGGGAGGGAAAAAACACAGGTGCTCTCCTGACCCAGCTATTTATAGGAAAGGCTGGCAATCACATGTGATACAAATGCCCTGGTTGTGTTTTTTCATTTCAGAGCTCTAAATGCAGCTCTTTGGCTAAAAACACAGCTCAAAAGTGATAATTGGCTACCAGTTGTTGCTGTTTAGCAAAGTTGAAAAAACAGGAATTAAATTTAGCTACCAGAGACTGGGAAAGGAGAAGAAAATTTGGGAATCTTTGTAGAAAACATTCTGGTTTGAGACAAAGTGTACCAAAGGATTTGCATGGTATATTAGTGTAAGTATAATAATATTTTATCAAAATCTGTACATCCAGTCATATGCATATTTAGGATGCAGAAAGTGCTACGGCTTCTAGATACAGAACAGAATTTGAATTGGCACATATTTCGCTAAACTTCTCAGAAATTTTCTATTTGTTCTCCTGCTATTTAAGGAAACCCCAGGTAAACTATTTTTTTTCTAAGATGATGATTGTTGCTATAGATTTCTGAAAGTTCTCATAACTTGTTAATTCTTAAGGCTAAAAATTATAATAAATATGAGAAACATCTGGGATTAAATCAGAAACATTTGGAGCCTACTGAAGAAATAATTTAGAGCTTTGCATAATGATATGAAGGTGTTGCTTCTTTTCTCAACATGACTGCTATTGTCTCAGTTTCCATTAAAAGTGTTTCAGTATATTTTTAACCACTTTTTAAAGTAAGTATAAGCAGATTGCAAAGCCAGCAACAAATAAAGCAGTTTCAGATTTTTACCTCTCTCAGGAATCTTCCAGCAGTTCTGCGAAAACTGATGTGCAAACACATTGACCTATTTTGGCAGAGATTTCCACAAGTCTTACAGGACTTAGAGTTCTCCACTCTATTATTATTTCTTTTTATATGCCTTAAGCAAGGGATTTGTTAGAAAGTCACATAATCAGCAGCATAAATTGCTGCTAGACAAAAATAGAAGTGCATATTTATGAAATAAATAAATTTTTAAAACCCCAAACCAGCTCCTATTCTGTATAGTGGAAGGGATCCTGCTTGTTCAAAGGCAACAGACTCTATGCAGACTACCTGCTCACCTGATAATTTAGTAGAAAAGACAGCATGAACAATGGGTATGGACAACAAATCCAAGGATATTCAATTTTGTGGGAATACCAGAAATCTTAGAGCCTCTGCCTCGGCTGATCTAAAGAAACAGAAAGAGCTTAAACTGAAGAAGGAGTGTAGATTTAGATTGGATATTAGGAAGAATTTCTTTACCATAAGAGTGGTGAGACACTGGCACACGTTGCCCAGCAAAATTGTGGATGCCCCTGGAAGTGTTCAAGACCGGATTAGATGGGGCTTTGCGCAACCTGGTCTAGTGGGAGGTGTCCCTGCCCATGGCAGGGGGGTTGGAAGAAGATGATCTTTAACGTTCCTTCCAACCCAAACCATTCTATGATTCTATGAAATCATATCTCAGCAGTACTCCGTTATGTCTTGTGCAAACCCCCATCTTTCAGAAAAGCACTTGAATACCTTCAGGGAACTAAAAAGGTGACTATAACTATACCGAGATTTTGGTCACAACGTGCCACAGACAGCATTTAAACCTGTGCCTCTGGTTTCTGGTGTGTCCAGTATCTAGAAATGTTACCGTAGGGCAGCGTTGATGACCGGCATCCTACTCATGAAAGGCTTTTTCTACAGAGCAGAAGGGACCCTGCCAGCAGGATTTCCAGGAGCATTGTCCTAGCACAGTTTCTATAAATAATTTGCTGTGACCGTTTTACTCATCTTTTTGAGCAGCATGGTAGAAAGAGAAAGCCCTACATCTCATACAGTAATTTTTTAACCTACTTCCCAAAAGATTGCAAATATCTGAGTGCATTTTTCCCTTTTTTTTTCCTCCAAATTCCAGCAACTATATATATTTCCAAACAATATGGGAATTTTAATGTATTTGATAAAAATACAGAGGTCCCAAACACCTTTAGTTTGCACAAACTTAATGAAGTAAAGGAGAAAGGTTGTAGTGTAACATTTACTCCTGATATGACACGAGGATGGAGAGAAGTGCGTAAGAAAGAGAGAGAAGCTCTATTGCATAGAAGACACGGTGTAAAAGCCCTATGGCCATTGGTGAAAGCTCTCCTGAGTTTCTAAGACACAGAGCTGCAGGGAGCCAGTCTCTCCCAGCACTGCTGCAGACCAGCTTGCCACCCTGCACAGCACCAGCTGCAGAGGGAGGTTCTGTAGCCATTACTAATGCAATAGCATATGTGATGATGATTTTATAATACTGATGTAAGGTAGGTGGGGAGGTGACACACCAAGCCCCACACCTGCCCCAGCTCTGTAACGTCTCTGTGGAAAGCTGGCGCTAGTCACTCACAACCCCAGAGGCTGTCAAAACACTCTGAATGGAATTCTCTGTGTGATAAGCAATGTGTACATTGCTATGACACTGCTAGAAGTTCTCTGTGTAAGTCATGCCATCTGGGAAGGGCAGTCTCATTCTGGACGGTAAGCCTGGAACTGGCTGTGCATCCCATATCCAGATCATTTTAAAGTATGCTTAAATGCTTGCAAAAATAGTTCAGGATCCCTTAGTAGCTTAGTGGAAGAAAGAGTCCTGTGAACTCTACAGTTTGTTGGCACACAGTGAAACCCTGATACTGTGAGGTGCAATAGGAATCTGGGAAGATCGGGGTACCAAACAGAACAGCATCTCAGAAACCAGCTGCTCACCAGTTCTGGCCTGGACTCCTGTGGTTAACATCATGCTTCAAAGAAAGTTTAAGTGACAGCTTGGGCATAGGCAGCTATCAAATCCACTTTATGTTCCTGGGTGGGTTTTTTGGTTTTTTGGGGGTTTTTTTAATGCTTTACCTCCATAGCAATGTTTCCAATTCCTAATCAAGGGTGAAAACCTTTCCTTAGCAATAGCAAAACTACTTTTCATTTGGAGAGTGTCCAAAGCATCTAAAATGGATGTGAGTGAATCTGTTGGGGTGTGGCACAGTTTTTTTTTCCCTCTGGTGGAACCAAGCCAGACAAAGAAGTATTTTTAGGCAGAACCTATGGGTACTTTCAAGCCCTGAGCAGTTTATCAATCCCAAGGTCCATCTCCAATCAGAAAAGTCAGTTTAAGAGCTGGTCTTGTTTAACACCTGGGAGAGGTACACGGAAGCCTTTTGTCTGGTTTATCTAGTGTGTCTCTGTGAGGGGCAAGCAGTAAAATTGTATCCCACAACTGAGAAATATATAACATCACATTGTATGTTCACAGTGTTTTTGATTAATTACTTGAAATACACAGACCAAGAAATGCAGGATTTGAAAAAAAACCCCAAATACTAATATTGGTTTCTTACAGTGCTGAAATAGCAGAAGATAAGCTTATCATACAAAAGCCTAGCTCCACTGAAATCAGTAGGAGTTTTGTTTGGGCTTTCAAAGAAAAGATAACTTCCCTGTGAGCTAGTTTATAGCTTTCACTAGATAGGAACTATGAAGTGAAACTATGTCCTTATACAGTAGACAGGTATTTGCCAAGCATGTTTCGGTTGGGATTAGGAAAAAATAAAATTTGATCTGTTCTTTTTATTCAGCCTTCTAATTAATTTCTGCTTAGTTCTGCACTGCCTTCTGCTGCAAACAGCAGACATTGAATTGGGATTGTGTGTGTTGACAGTCCCAGCTTGAGGCTTCCCGCGGGTTGGCTGAGATTTCACAATACATTTTTTCCCATGGTGTTTTCTGTCACATATTTTTTTAAACAAACACTATTCTGTCAGCTATAGAGGACACAAAGAAAAGATGTGCTGGAGAACAGCAAGCAAAAGGCAATTTCAGATTTAGGATTTGCAAGATTATATAATTGTGTTGGCAACTCTCTTTTTCTGTAATCTCTTTATAAAATGTATATTCTATTTATTAAACACGCTATTGAAAGCAATAAAGGCAATTAAGGAACATCTCATTAAAAAGAATGACGCAATTTACCTTTGGCCACAGAAGCATAAGCTCTACTGACATTACAGAGTCACTGCCAACAGATCTGGACTTTGGCTTCAATCTAGAGGAAACAGACACCTGAAAATGAGCCCGAGTGAGCATCTACTTGCTGCCACATTAGCTGTGAAAACTATGACACACATGCGGATCCACATGAAGTCATATGACAAATATTTGGTGCATTACACGTACTGTGGTTCTTCCTGTTCAGGGAACTCCCGTTTGGGTAAGTTTTCCAAGAGAATAGCCTTATGATGCAACTGATATTTGACACTGTTGGTGTCAGCTTGTCCCCTTTGAAATCACTGATAAAATTTCTCTTGTCTTGGACAGAAGCAGTATGGGGCCAGGAAGCTATCAAGATAAAACACCACATACTACTTTGAAAGTTAAGGAAATGTTAAGGTCAGAATAATAACTATGACAAAAATCAATGCCATTTGCACTGTCCAGCTATTCAGCTTTGTACATGCAGATTATCTGCATCTGGTTATCATACTTCATAATCCCAGCCTGGCACTGACTGAAAAAGTGCTTTACAAAACATACAGCCCAGGGCAGAAGACTCCATAAAGTCAATGTTTGTACTGCTTTTCTTACTGATGTAACAACCCTCTTGTCATGGCTATTTTTTTTTTTTAAGAGGGGGGAAAAAATAGATGATATAAGATGATAGCATAAAATTGATCCAAAATTTGGAGCACAGCCAAGAAAACTGCTGAGAAGATGGATCTTTGGTATCATGTGCTGAAAGTCAGCATGGGACCCATTGCAGAGCTTGTCTGTGGATTCTGACTCCATATCTGTAGGCACCAGTGTCTCCCTATAAAGGAACCACTACATTTGACATCAGGAATCAGTACTGTCAGCTCTTTAGGTGGGAGAAAGGTACTTGCAATTAAAAACTGCAGAGAGGTATGTATTAAAAAATAAAAAAGAGATGGGGTAGAGGATGGAAGAACCATCCAGAAAGTAGTACTTGTACTTCTGCCACCCCAAAGACCTCCCTCTAACAAAAAGAAATTGATAATAGGAACAGAGCTGAATCAAGTTCTACTCCATCAGGTCTCTCTGTTGAGATGGTAGCATCTCTTGCTGCTGATCCATTAGCTGGCACACTGCTCTGGTTACTGATGGCATCAACATTTATTTTGGGATGATGTGCATACAGGAAGGAGGGAAGAACATCCAGATACAGATTTCAGAGGAAGACGATGCATTGCAGGGTGGGATGAACAATCCCAAATCTCACGTCCAGCTGTTGGCTTCTGAAGTCAGACTCCTTCTTACTCAGGAAGGTCAGCAATGTACAAACTGTAGTTCAAACTACACAGACAGAAACCTAGTTAAACAGAAATGATGAGAAAAGCCTGGTGGAATGTGGCCAGAAGGAGGAACAAACTCCTTAAACTTATTGGGCAAAGCCTGACTGGCAGCTTCCCTGCTTGGCCCAGGGAAAAGGTGCAGTGTGTGCATCTGAACTCTCCTTTCAGAGGTGACATACTGAAGCAGTCTTTTGAAAGGATTTATACAAGCTGAATAGCCATATTTTATTTATCTAATAATACCAGTATTTGTAAACAACTGCCACAAAGCCTGTAGTATAAAATACTGTGGCACACCACTCAGGGTTCCTCACAGCAATGAGTGTCCATGCGAGCTGGTTGCATTTTTATGTGCCAGGAGCCTGCTTGCTGTACGAGGGATTAAGTTACAGTGAGCATAATGAAATGCTATAATGTATGAGCCCGGATGGATGGGTCATTTCCAAGCAGACATCCCATCAGCAGCAAGATTCAGGCTGCTAACAGGCACTATGTCACAGGACTCTCCTGAGCTTTTGGGTAAAGTAGCTTTTTAATTGCTTACTCCCCAGGCACAGCAGAAAGTCCTTAGTGCATATGTCTTTTAGCTGAATTAGGTTGGTACCTGGCCAACCTTGGTCACAGAATTTTTTTTGAAGAAACCTCTTGCTGTTGGCTGCAATAAGTGCTTCCTAAGTGGGTGATCATGGCCGACACACATTAGATAATAGAGTTGTCATTCAAATACTGTGCTTAATAAATTTGACTAAACAGGCATGGCTACAACATTGGCCAAAGTGTAAAAACCTACCTCTTGCAAGTTTCTCTTTTTCTAGTGTCATAAATTTGGAGATGGAGTGTAACATTAATTTTACAGACCAGAAGAATGACAGCTTAAATAGGAGAATTCATTATTATTTAAAAAAGGGTTTAATTCTTTAAAAAAGCCAAAACAAAAAGGTATCTGTTATTTATTAGAGCACTACATACTGTCTGATCATGCAGCACAGCTTGTCTCTGACAGCTTGGTTCTAAGAATGCTTTTGTAGGAGATAGAAAATCCCTTTGGACCTCAATCTAGAGGAGTCCAAGCCCACAGTGTCCACATTCCAGGAGAAAACACAGTTCCACAGGTGGTCCAGTCTCTGTTCTTGCTGAATATAAACCTCCCTGGAACACAGGTTCATGGAAGCAAGATGGTAGAACTAGCTGAGAACAGCTTTAAAGGCTCAGGGTTTAGGAACAGAGAATGTTAGGGCTATTTTTTTTGCTTTACGCAAAATTAAATGCACATGCTGCCCTGGGATCAAGGACCTGAACCTCAGTCTCTCCTTTCCTATGCAAGTTCTTTGCTTACTGGTGTTATTGAGAAGATACCTCCATGGGTTATGCCATTTCTGATGTAATCAGCAGAAATAGACTATCTTTTCAAGGTCATTAATTGCAGTGGAGCCTGAATACTCAGTGGTTTTGGGCAGGTATGCTTATTTAATCTGGAAGTAGTATTTATTGAATTACATCTCTCCTAATTGTGGCTCCCAGAAAGTGAACATTCATTTCTGAATTTGAGGAAATCAACAGCTTGGTATCCTAACTACAAGCCAAAGTTTTATCCATAATGTTGACCTGAGTATTTTCCATTTGTGCTGGCGTAAACCCGGAACTGCTCAGTTAAGATGCAGTGATTTACAGCGGAGGTTGCTTTACACAATTTTAACCAATATCTGTCTCCATCCCAGTATTCCACGTTTCCAAACAAATATTACTGAAACAGTTCTGTAGGAGACTAAATATCCTCCCTTCCAGCTGAAGGTCCAGCCCACTGCTCACTGCAGTCTCTAGAAGTTTTCCATGGCTTCAGGACGCACTGGAGCTGGCTCAGAGTCTGTTCCTTTAAAACAGCAAACTGGTTTAGCTAGCACAACCAGCGCTTTGCAGACAACTCAGCAATTACGGGATCATATAACTACAGTAAGAGGCTGAGCTGCAAATTACTGTAATTATGAATATTTCTGTTGCAAGGCAAATTTACAGCCAGATATGTCACATCAAAATTATTTTATTTTATGGGTAATTCTAATTTTGCAATACATTTCTAGAACTTCATTTTCCTGTTAAACAGCATTTTCATTTGAAGAGTCTACAGTGGTTGTGGTAGATTATTTTAGAATTCAGAGGCAGATTACGAAATGCAAGCATGCTAAATCCTGATCCAAGACTGAATAGCACAGTTGGGAATGGCGATTAATATCACTATAAAGGTATTGGACAGTTTCTCAGAAGAGGCTGAGTTGTCTCCAGTGCCTCCCATGTACCCAGATGAGGCTTCATCTGCCATAAAAGAGAAGACACAAGCACTTCCAGAGAGCTCAGCCTTTGTGGGTATTAATCTCAGAAAAGAGAAGGAATGTGGGGTGAGATGGCTCCCAGCATGTGTACCTGATTTGAATGCCAAAAACAAGGCAGCGGGTCTTTTGTATGACTTCGAGCAAGTCACTTTATTTCCCAGTGCCTGTTTTTATTTAATTCTTCTGTAAATACAGAGAGATTTGGGGAGGATATATTCACTGATGTCATTTAAGTTCCCGGAAACTTTAGTAAAATGGTCCTGCTCATTAATAAGGTGACAATTTCCCAGTCATGTAATGTCAGGTAGTCTGCATCACTTTGACCACCTCTGACCTTAGCTCCAGGACTCTTAAAGCAGTACAGACTGCAAAGTGGTGATTTCCATGGATTTAAGTCTTGTGGAACATACCCAGATTCCATCCATGGTACCATTTTTTAAGTAGACCTCCATGTTTCTAAAACATCAGCCTACTTAAGGGGGCTTAAGGCTTCCGAAGCTTAAGGCCCAGCTCAAATGTTACTGAAGGTGATGTGCAGCACAGCACAGCCTGTCTTCTGGGACAACATGAACGAGTTCATGGCCTTTCCCTGCTCCATCCCTGATTGACATTGGGCAAGTGCAGCAGCTTCACCCAGCTCCCTGCTCTGCACAAGGCTGTGACCCACTGCCAGCGGAAAGAGCTGTGACCCGGGGCCGCCAAAAGCAGGAATGACCTGCTCACCTTTGTCTTCGTATTTAGTTACGTTAGGCTCCCTCTCAGGAGGGAGCCAAAAAAACAACCTCCTCTCTTGCCAGCTTGTTCATTAGCACTTAATGGGACAGGCTTGACCCGGTTTCCCCCGCGGCTGCCCCCCGTGTTGATTGCAGGGGGCTTGAGGCATGCATGGCATGCAGGGCCAGGCCGTGGGGCATGCTCTTGTCCAGTCCCAGGTGGAACCAATGACCTGGGCTGTTTTTTTCAAGGAACAGCTGCTGGCTGGGGCTGGAGCCGGGACTTGGCTGCAGCAGCATACTGTGTTCCAAGGGCTTGCACTGCTGAGGTGTGAGCAAGAGGTGCTACAATCTTTCAGCCAGCTGACACGGTGATAGAGGGTAATTTTGCTCTGTACCCCTAAAAGGTCTCAGCAGTCATCACCGTCATACCCTGGAGCTCTCAGTTCTAAGAGCCTGTCCCTGAGAAATAAAAGCTTTGTTGTGTCTCCTTTTCCTGTTGCAGGTAGCTGATAAAGATGTGGAGTGGATTTACTTCCACCTGAGTCTGTTTTTCTGCTGGCTCCGGTGTCTGGCAAAATCTCACTTCTAGATTTTAGGTTCATGCAGACAGATCCAGAGCATGGGAGTGAAGAATCAGACTAAGATATGCAGCCATTTCAGAGATCAGCCTCACTCGCTGCCTTCCCTGTGCACAGCTATTCCCTGCAACTTTTGTTGTACTCCCAGATTGTTTTCACACCCCTCATCTAGACCCTTAAGGCAATTGGTGAGGCACTGACTCTGACCAAATGGTCTGCAATGGGATTTTCTCCTGGTGAAGTGTTAGTCCCCATGCCAATACAAAGGAAACCTGTGGTTACAGGCTTTCCTGCTGATGGCTATACACCCAGTTTTCCCATCCAAAGTCATGTCCGTATGAACAAACTGGTGGGTAACCCTGAACCATCCTGTTTCTGAGGTGCCACTGGCAGGATCCTGACCCTGAGTCTTTATTTTAAAAAATAATTTTAGTATTTTCATTCCTAAATGCAGAAATATCCAAGAAACTTTGCAGTGGAAATGGCCTGTGCAACGCCTCTCTTGCCTACACACTCTTCAGAGAGCTGTTTTGTTCTAGCAGGAATGTCATGACACCCTTGTGAGCAGGCTGCTGGGGTCAGAGGGCTCCAACAACTGCAGCACTGACTGGAAAGAAATTACTTTTCAGACACTGGAAGGGTTTAATGAAGAGCAGAGAGTAAAACGGTATAACAAAATACTGACATGTCGTTAACTTCTGCATTATGTCACAGCCAAATTGCTTATCAACAGTATTGCCTATGGTCTGGCCTTGCAAACAACTCCTCCAATGAGGCTAATTCCCATCAGCTTGACGGCTGAGACGTGATAGTCCCCCTGGTGAGGTATCAATTATTTATTCTGTGCACTCCAAAAGTCAGTGGGTCCCTTTGATATGCAATATGACTGTTAAATTAGCTGCTGAAGGACTGCTGCTGCTTTTCAAACTTCAGCCTCAGCGAGAGACATTTCCATCTCATTGCTCCTTATCTCGCTCATTTCCTCATGCAGCAAAGCCCATTTAAGTGATTGCGGCCCGGGGTGCACCTTCCCACCTCCACACTACAGTTCACTGTCTGGCGCTTGTGCCGGTGCAGTTGTTTTGTGTGGGCAAGGAGTAAATCAGGCCTCTGAAGTGTTAGTGCTCCTCCATGGGATGCTGTCAATTATTTCATCCAGGAGCTGACTGTCCCAGCATTTCCTTCTGACGTTCCTCTGCACAGGCAGCTTTTCAGAGGCGTCTTTTCACAGCCAAGGGGGTCCACTTGAACCACCAGGCAGGGCACACCTCCTGCGTAGCTGTTGTCATTCTTTCTCATATATGGCAAATTAGATTAAATTCCTCATTAAATTCACTAGCAATTTAACTCAGAATTAATGTAAATAGCCAATTTAAAATATCCCCAAGAGGAGATATTTAAGTACACACTTAGTGGTCATTTATATTCTATTACATTACATTAGGCTTCAATATCCATCTGTTATTTAGCTTGCCCAAGACTTCTCATTAAATAGAATTGTAACAGTTGTTATAATGAAGAATTTGTTTGTGCTGACTAATAGCTAAGTATTTTCTTACCTTTAAGAGTAAAGATAGAAAAAAGGCGTATGATCTCTTGTGAAGGAAATATTCCTTTGAAAATGTGAGGTGAAAACCTGTACATTACTCAAATTTTAGAAGTGTAAATGAGGTCAATAGTCTTGGTTTTAACTCAGACCTCACGTTTTCAGTGGACTACTCAGACTGAGGGATAGGTATCATGGTAGCTGCTTAGGGTGTATAAAAATTATTGATCTAAGGATGTGTCTACAACAGAGTTTTTGTTTGCAATGTGAGAGTGTTTCCGAAATTCATCCCCTAGGCACCTCCACTTTCCCTGCTAGGGTTCACATCACGGAGTAGTCTCAGAGGCACCAGCTGGATCCTCGCTGAAAAAACTCAATGAAAAGGTGTTCCCTAGGGACACATCTGGCGTGCTAATGGGATGAGACTAGAATGAGACCAATATATATCGTGTAAATGCCAAGTTTCTAGCATCTGATCCTGCTGCATTGAACGATTTATTTAATTATACATGGCCTAAGTTAGTACCAACCCTCAAAGCTCACCTTCCATTATGGAGATGTCTGGATACATCCTGGGTAACAAACTTAGAAAACTCGATCCTTTGCTGTTCAGTTTGGAGAAGGTGACTCCACCCCAGGCTTGCATCTGTCTATAATTCCGTCAAACGAGTGACCAGTTAGGACCATGTCTGTGGAGGCAGCTTGACCTGCTTTCAGGCTCCAGAAATTGCTTTTGCAAAACATGTATCTTCAAGTAAGAATCTCTGCTCTCTAAATTGGAGTTGCAACTCACGAGTCCTGTCCCTCTTACATCCTGGGAATGCCCAGAAACCTGCTTCCTTGCATGGCAGGATATGTTGGCACAAAAAGTAGCTAGGACCCAGGACTTGAGTAGAAACACCTCCTAAAGATGTTGTGTGCATCAGAGAGTAATTTCTGGAACCCAAACTATGTAAGCAATGTAATGTCTTCTACTGACCTCTTTCTCCCCTCTCAGCTCCCAACCTTATAAATAACTCTTACTTCCACCTTAAGGATTTTTCCAAAGCCCTGCTGAGGCTTTTGGTCTTCCTATTTTTAGCTTTGCATTTATTGACAGTGCTTTCCTCCTTCTCTGCCTATTCAGACTGCAACCTAGAAAAAACAAAGGCTGTTTGATTCCCAAATTGGCTGTCTGTGGACAGATCTGTAAAATTTCTGAAGACAAAAAGAGAGGTCATGGTTTCTTTCCATCAAAACTGGCATATACATCCTCTGCGAGTCACCAGGGGAGCCATGTGCTGTCTGCTTTCACAAACTTCCTGAGGCTCAGGAACATGCTCTCTGATATCCAAATACAATCAATCATCCCTGTGGAAGCCAGCAGTGAAGTCTGTCATGCACATTACTAGGAGTTAGAGGGCAACATGCAGTTTGGATAACTCCAGCCAAAAGATATTGTCCCTAAATGCGCAGAAAAACTTATAGATTTTAATAATACAGGTAATTTTTCACATTTTTCAGCAGGCATCACTGAATCACTAATTTTGATCTGTGCACATGAACTAGATACAAAATTGTTATTTGGACAAATTTCTTGCCATGTGTTTGGATGTAGTGGGTGGTAGGCTTTGTGAGATCATGCCAATTTAGGGTGTTTGTGATTTGCAAACAAACTTGTGAAGCTGAATGGTATGCCCATAAAATAGGAGCTTAAGGGAAGCCCTAGGAGTAAATAGATCCTGTCAAATGTGACTTTTTCTGATGTCCTGTTTTATTCTCACTAACCAAAAAGAGGAAAAAAACCCCTCAAACCGTGGGTTATTTTAGGGCCAGGTTTTTACAGGGGTAATCCTTTCTTGTGGGGTAATAATGTAGAAAAATGGAAAACAGTGATGTGTCACTTTAAGACATAGGAAAATAACTGCTTGACAAACAATCATTTATAAGAACTTATATATTTCCTTGATGTTCTGCTTCAGGCACAGAATTTCAGACAAATCCAGCAAGAGAGCTCAAATGACAGAAAATGCCACAAATTGCGACAAAAATTGATTTTTCAGAGGTACGTGACATAAGACCCGATTTTCAGAGTCGTGCTTAAAGTGGGACACATGACTGAAGAACTTGCTGAATCAGAGATTTTGTGTACAAAAGAGCAGTTATGCAGCTAACGGGCTGTGCAAATAGACTGTGTGCTGTCCTCGTGCAGTTGTAGCTACGTACAGAGGAGCTGCGCGTTCAGTGCTGCTACAGCTTACGTGAACACTGCCCAGGAAAATACAACTCACAATATGGCAGCAGCTCCAAAGGTTTTCAACTGTGAATTGAATTTTAACTTCTACCTTGCCTCCACAGGTAAGATCTGGCTTGAAAAGCCAGCAGGTTAGACGTGGTCTGTGGTAGATGGGTCCTCTGGGACTTGAAGTGACTCAGACACTTGATCTGAGGGAGTAATTGATAGTAGCGATAGGTTGCCATCCAATCTTTGGACCAGTGAGAAGATGAGGGTGATAGCACAGCTCATGGGTGAGTTTCAAGGCTTTTTCTGGCCAATGGAATAGTGCCAGGGTGATTTCTGCCCAAGACCATGGTGGAGAACATGCTCCAGTGTCTCCCAGCCTCCGTTGTTTCTTTTCTCATCCATGCCTCCTTCTCCTGGTCTCCTAAACCGTTCTGACCCTAACTATTTGCCAATCTTTGAGCTGTTTCTCCTTCATCCAGCCTCCTCTCCTTTTCCGTGATGCAGGCTCTGCAGCACCACAGGGGTCAGAGCCAGTGGCCTTGCTTCAGTCATAGTCTTTGTTCCTCTTTCCCTTGCTCTCTTTGCAAGGCTCCTAGTTCTCAGATGCTTTCACCATGACCTCCCATATTTGTGCTGCTGCTTGTCTTCTCTGCCACTGAGGTGGGCACCTCCTTCTCCAGCAGCCTGAGCAACACGCAGGGGAATGTCAAAAAGCCAGGAGACGCAGGCACCATGCCCTCAGTTTGTGCACTTGAGAGCCACACTGGCCACCAGCAGCAAGAATGGTATGAGGTGAAACATGCTTGAAACAGGTGAGAACTCAGGAGAATGTAACAACCACAGCCAGACAAGATGAAGATATAACCACCATCTCCCCCACAAATGAGTCTGTGAGAATAAATTGATTAATAACCTCATCGCAGTGATGAGTGACACAGAAGGGACCATGAGGAAAGGTACAAATCTGCCTCTGAGAAAGGTTTGGATCACATGTGGTCAGTGGGGCAGTGGGCCATGCATTGGATAATGAAAACCAAAGCACAGAACAACTGTTCACTTGGTGGACACCATCCTTTCTGCGCCACTCATCACAGTGACTGGTGGATGTCACAGCAATCTGACTTGAGGGCAATTCAAGGGAAGAGGTTAGCAATTTAGTTGGTGGGGACAGGTTGTGTCCATGTACCCTAAGACAGGAGGTGTAAATACTCCTTTACCCTATATTTAATGAAGTCCAGAGGCTTCTTGCAAATCTTCCAAACTAGAAATTTTGCCTCACTTTGCAGGCTAGTGTTCTTTTAGCATAGTTCTGTCTGCATGCACAGCATTGTATAAATTCAAAGCAACACCTCCCACCACACCCTCGAATGAATAGCTGGGGCAGGCGACAGGGCAGATGTGTAAGACATTCGTGGTATGAAATGCTACTGAATAAGCAAGCAGCTGTATACTGATCTAGCTTCTTTTTCCAGATGGTCGCAGCGAGCAGCATCCTGCAGGGAGCATTATAATGGTCAAGTCCTGAGCTGACAAAGGCTGAGTAAGTGTAATGCTATCTGCAACTTGAAAGAAAGGATTGTACAATTCCTGCCAAGAACAGATGGCAAGATAGTGTTCTTAGCCACAACTGATACCGACCTACTAGCAGGAACCACAGATCTTTATTGCAAATATATCTTATAACAATTGATGCAATCCCTTAATCAAAGAGCCTTGAGTGTTCCTCTAGTTAATTCCCCCATCCAGTTGGCATTACCGGGCACTGTCTGGTATAAGGCTTAGCCACATAAGCCGCTCCTAGATTCCTATCTTGTGAAGATGCTGGCTCGTATCATGCATTACATCAGCCCAGTCAGATTAGATAGAGAAAGGGGCTTTATTCAGACTGCCTATTAGCAGTACCTCACGTAGATTCTGTGACTCTTAAAGGATCAAAGGACTGATGAGTGATCCAAAACCCAGACGTCATGCCATCAAGAGACCTACTTGTGGCATAAAATTTAGGCAGATCTTCTGCTGAAAATGCCAACCAAGGCCACAGCAACTACTCGTTTTGGACATCTTAACATAAACTTTGACTCAGATTTTGCACAAGAGTCCCCTTCGGGAAATTATTTGAATTCAGTGTCGTGGTGAATTCAGAGTAGGTACGCAACCAGTACTGTAGGTCAGCTGATGAGGGAAACTCAATCAGCTACTACAACTGCTTGTAGTCATGGATTGTGACCTTAATATAGACAGGGGAAACTATTTTAGCACAGAT
This sequence comes from Picathartes gymnocephalus, assembly GCA_013390045.1. Taxonomy (NCBI): domain Eukaryota; kingdom Metazoa; phylum Chordata; class Aves; order Passeriformes; family Picathartidae; genus Picathartes; species Picathartes gymnocephalus. Next base: position 47,517 of record WEKY01059668.1, read on the forward strand.
TAGCCAGCTAGAGCAAAGTTATCTCCTCATTAGCCTTCATTTCAGTCTGAGCTGTACCTTTAAATATGTGATAATATAAATTTAATATAAATACAAAATAAAATTAAATATATTCTTTAATATTAATGTTAAGAGGTAGCAGTTAGCACATACTAACTAATGGATGTTACAATAACTCCTTTTGTCCTAAACTAAACAAGTACTCACATGCCGAAGGGAAATCACCTCTGGTGTTTCTTTTTTCATTCATTCTAGCTTTCCTTTTTGCTACAGATGCATTCTCCCTCCCTTTCCCATGAGAACTTCCATATTTAGACTTGCTTCAGAAAGCTGTTGCTCTCCAGCCTACCATACATAATACCAAGACTGTGAAATTGGGTTTGCCCTTGACCATTCACCCTGAAGCCAGCAAAGGAAGAGATGGGAAAGGTAAAGATAGAAGGGAAGAAGTATTTTTGAAACAGATACACCAGTGCTGTTTTAAAATCCACCCTTTACCCTGTTCATAATGGTTACGGGGTTAGTCAGGACATGAAGATGCACCCTGAAATATAGTTGAGGAAAATGGTCCTCTCCAAGGGGAAAAGAGGATTCCCATGCAGAGGCAATGACAGACCCAGGCTGCTTCAGTGGGCAGCACCTTGAAGTGTGGACAGACAAGGTAACTGTGGAACAGTTTGAACCTGTACTCTATAAATATGCCCCAGCCAGTTTCCAAGCATCCTCACCAAATCCCAGCACATGTTAGAAAAGTCCTGGTGGCCTCAGGAAGAGCCCAGGGCTCATGTTTGGTTTAAAGGTCAGCTGTGGGTGCCCGGAGCAATGTCAGGTTGAACATCTACCTCCTTTGGGCAGGGCTTGTTTCTCACTCAGCTCCTCTGCACACCACCAAACTTGCCCACTCAGCACAAGTCATCTCTTGTTACATCAACTAAAGTGCATTCATTTCTAAAACCCACAGATTAAAAGGGAAAGCAGCTTCTGAAATGCCAATTGCACTTCTCATAGGAATGCCTTTTCTTCTTCTATCTGTATTGCTTTTCATCTTTACTGACGCACATTTATGCAAACCGTCAGGGCTGGGGCGGTACTGCTGTTGCTGTTTTACTTTCAAACAGATTAAAAACTACCTTTTCAGATCAGGTGTGAGCTCAAATGCTCTTTGTGCCACCACTGAACCCACCTTTGTGTCTGTGGGCAGAGTGTTTGCCTTCCCTTTTTCTTAGCTTAGAGGTTCCTACAAACCCAAGTGGTTGTGTTTTATACTCTGGTTTATTAATATTCCCAGACATTACTGTTGCAAACATCAGTGAGGATAGACAGAGTCTTAACATACCAGCTGAAAAAAACCAAAGTGACATTCACTGAGAAAATGAAACATAATATATCTAGGGGAAAACCAGATGAAAGTCAGATGTTCAAGGGGATGAGAAACCTATAAAGTCAGAGCTTTGGAGATCTGGGAGCAGCAGAATGTGAAGAATGAGCTTTGCAGGGACATGTGAAAGGAAATGAAAGGGACGGTTTTGACCCAACGTTCCATGACCCCGTGGGCAGACAGGGCAGTGTCAGTGGAACGTGCTGGAGCCCGCTGCCCAGTCACTCACATACGGTGCCAGACCATACTGCTGAAGGCACTGCAGGGTGAGGCATCCCCATGCTGGAGCCAGGCTGCAGCGTGCTTTCCTCTGAAGCTTTTCAGCATTATACACCTACTCTCCAGCAGTCCGAGTAATCCTGTCTTCACCTGGGTGTCATCCTGCCTGCCCATCGCTGGCAGCTCTCCCAGCACTGACAGCAGCAGAAGTTCAATCAGACGAGTCCTCGGACTGGCCAGACCCGCAGAGGCTCCTTTGTGCCTTCTGTTGCGACAAGAGAAATTCACTCAAGCAATAAATCACAAGGTGCAATTTCTAAATGTTGGTGTGCTCCAACAAAGTTGCAGGCATCAAAAGGAATTTGCCCATCTATACAGCTGCAGATGGAAAGGCTGTAGAGCCAAGCTTAAAATTTATATAGCTCATAGTGCCATTACTGTAGGTTAACCTTTTGCTATCTCCCTTGTGCTTCTTGAAAGTGTTGGAAACTACACTTCAAAGGGGCACTGATTTCAGTGGGACTCAAAGCAAAACGTACTCAGGGAGTGGGCTGAGGCAGGACCTGTAACTTCTTAGAACAGTAGGTCTGGCATGTTGTATTTCAAGTGTATTTTGAATGCCAACATATTTACATTCCTTAGGATCTGTTCTGCACAGTGACATTCCCTTCAGCCTTCTCAAATGGAGCAAAGACAACTTTGCTGGTCAAAAACAGATGGGAAAGTGTTGGCCTCATGCAAGCTGGCATCTCCCTCTGTCATATCCTTCTCTTTCCTATCCAACAAAGGATCCCAAAGTGTGTGCATGAGGTCATCAGAGAGGCTCTTACACACTCCCTTTTCATAATCTAGCACACTGGAATCTTCTAGTGAAATCAGACCACTGATGAGCCACTGTGACACCTGTAGAAGTTAGAAAACTCCAGTGAATTATGGCCTCAAGGAGCTGTTGGCAGGTTCCCTTTGCTTCCATCACTACATCTGGGCTCCACGCAGAAGGTAAGTACCTTCATTTCCCAGGCTTATCTTAGCCCATTAAATAAGAGCATTTTTGTGACATGAGAGGAACAAAAAAGGAAAAAGCATACTAAAAGCTAAGTCAAATGCATATTCTGTCCCTCTCAAAAACCTAAAACACAATATAAAATGAGTAAGAGATTTTAGATTAATATTCTTTCCATTTCTCTTTGCCAGAAGCTCAGCATAATTCTCCTTCTCCTTGGTCTGCCCTTGTTGGTTCCCTGTATGCATTGCTGAGGTTCTCGTGTGACAAAGCAACTCCCTATGTCCAGATGTCTGGACGTTTTCCCCAACATCTTTAACTTGCAAGGACTTTACAACAGCTTCCCTTACATCCCTTAATCTACATCTGAACCTCTTTCTGTGCATTTTCTCATACTCATGTTGGTATTCCTAAATCTGCATTGCTCATTTTGAAGAAGTTTTTGAATTATTTCCAATGCTAATCTACTTTCAAAAGCAGAACACATGGAAGATGTTATGTATAAACATGGTTCAAGGCAGTTGGTGCATCTACCTTTGATCTTATCTTTTTTCATACTTTCCTAGAGGAGTCTGGATAATGATGTCTTTCTGGTGGATGTTTTCTGAGATTTTTCAATTTTTTGTTTTATGATTTTATTTTCCAGATAAAGATGGAATCCATTTTTTTTTAACTATTTTGAGGTGCAGACAACTATCCTGTAACTCTGAAATAAAGAGTTCAAGTCAACTAAAGGCTCATTAGTCTTCACTGCTTTTTATTAACTCCTTCACTGATATCCAGGAAAGCCTTGGGCTGAACTATGTTTTGAAAAAATCTGAAGATGATTCCGTGTTGATAAACATTCAGTCCCAAGATGTTTGAAGGAACAATGTCCTCTTTCTTATTCCCACCATGGTTAGCATTTGTCTGGCTGTGCTGGGCTCTGAACATCCCCATGGCCCAGATTCCTTTCCTGACTTGCAATTGTTTTGCTGCGTGACCTATCTTCGTCATCAATCCCCACAGCCCTTATTGCTGTCACACTCCAGTCCTGGGAAAGGCACTTGACCTCTGTGAGATTCAGCCATGACCTCTGCAAAAGAAGGAGTGCTCTGGAAACTGGAAATGAGCTGTTTTCTCTCATTAATGGGAGCTTAAATAGTTAAAATGCAGCAGTTAAAATGGTGTATGGTCTCAATAATTCTTCCCGTTTTCTGAATCATTCCAAACTACCAAGGAGTGGTGCCTGCTGCCTGACATGCATCTTTTCTGGCCCCTAATGAAGAGTCTGATGGAGCTACACATCCCCCCAACACAGCAGGCAGCTGCTCACAAGGCATTTCAGCTTTTTGCCCTGTGTTGTCCAACACCCAAGTGTTGGTAGGGAAAATATTGAACATTGTCATATGTTTTCCTTTGTCCTAAGACTTTGCTGGACAAGGCAGGTTCTTCCCAACTGTTCTGCTGGAACAGCATCTTCTGGTAGGCTGATTCATAACGTGGATTTAACCCCAATTGCCTACTCTTAAAATTTCAGAATTTCTGCATGAAACCCTCCTTACCAAGGAAGAAGCTATCCTTTCTATTTAAGGACCACGGCACATTGGTGCAGGTTTCATGCTAAAATGTCTCTTTCCTCCTCATAACCCTTCACTTTCTCTGAGACTCGTGTCTCCATCCAGGCAAACAAGGCAGATTTACTCATCACAGATTTGAGCATATGGTTAATAACAACTCATTCATCTCCAAGGAGCAGGCTGAATGCAAGCTGCAATTACCCTAAGATTATTTTCTATCAATAGTCTCAGTTTCTGTGTTTTACTGTGTCATGTACAGAAGTGGTTCTGTTTCCCCATTGAAGACTGAGGTGAATCAGCTGAGGGAGGGGAAGCACATGTTTAATTTTAGCTCCTTAGTATATTTTGAAACAAGACACCAATACTTTTATTGTGATTCCTCGATACAGGCTATGATTTATTCATTGTCAGGGGGTCTTCCACTATATGAGTATATGGTGATACCTAACATAGACAGAATATTCCTTGAAAATCAGTCCATTACAAATTTTTACACTATCATACACTTTTAACATCCTCCATTTTAAGAATTTATAAGAAACTCATAATTTCTTCTTAATGACCACTTACAGTAACAATATGATGTTTTCTGTTTTGCTGGGTGCCAAAATAAATATAGAAAATTTAGCTTGCCTTGCATCCCTTCTGTGTGAACTGTAAGTGAATGAGGCCACTGAATCTGTGAGAATGCCAGAATATTTTTGCTATTCAAGCAAAAGGAAAAAATAACAATAATTACTTTAAGTGTCCATTGAGCAACAACACATCAAAACGAGAGTGAAATCTCAAACAGAGAAGCAGTTTTGGGGGGACATAATGATGCTGCTGCTAGAAAATTAACTGCCACATATATGCAGAATTTCTATTTCTATTGTCTTTCTCTTATTCTTCCCTACTTTATTATCCAACTTCAAGTGAATATCAAGGAAGCAGTCAACCCCATCATGAAGGCTAATATTGTATTAGATGAAAAGTACCCACAAAGATGCGACATGCAGGGAAAAAAAACACTGTGAAAAATAAAATTCCACAACAAATAGATTTTCTTCCCACTTGAAATACAATGAAAGTGTTGCATTAGTAAACAATCCAGTGGCTTATAAAGATGTGCCTCTTATAATTAAGAGGTAGAAAAAAAAACTGTATAAACCAGCTTGAGGTCAATAAAGCATTACAATACAGCTGGATGAAATTAAATCTCAGAATCATAGTTTTTATGTTATGGAGCTTCTAATAAGAGTTACTGGGTTTTTTTAAATTATATTGCCTATTATATTTCTAAGGAGGGAAGACTCAACTTTTAAAGCATCTCATTTCATCTTGCTATCTGCATATTGTGTGCTTTTCCATTTTCCTCCTGATTTTTGATAGTGTCTTTGAAAAGATAATTAAAATGTATGAATTAGCTGAGGGTGAGAATTATGACCAGTGAGCTCACCAAGAGGAAGATCTTTAAACCCACAGGATGGATGAGAAGTGGTATGTACACATGATAGCATTATTATTCTTTCCATTAGGCCATTTGCTGCTCTTGATCTCTGACAGAGCTCCCACTGATGTCAAATGAAGTTGCATGCATTGATCCAGAGGGAAGAAAATACTCTTGTAGGAGGAAGATTTCTTTTCCTCGCTCCCTGTGTGGCAGAGAATTGATCCAAGCATGAATGCTTGAGCTGGGCAGTTTGGCATGGCGAAATCAAGGCCTGATTGCAAAGGGGCACTTGGGCCTTACTCCTGGGTAGGAGATGTGATGCCCAACATTTGGGTGGCCACCTGCCAGCTGTCTCTGATGGCCCAAGGTAGGCAGCTCCCTTACCCACACAGTGTGTTTAGGCGTGGATTCAGTGCCTACAGCTATGCCAGTGAGTCCAGGGAGCAGCCTTGGCATTGTCCACAGGTAGAGGGAGGCGAGAGGAAAGAGTCCAGACAGAAGGATGGAAACTCTGTGCCATCAGTTTTCAGCAACCCCTTCTTTCCACCAGTACAGATGGCACCTGCTGATGCACAGGCCATGGTCCTGCACCTGGTGGGGCTAAAAGAGCTCTCCAAAAGACTCCAGCCCTTTTGGTGGTGACACTGGCAGTGGTGAGAGCCAACAGCCAAGGGACAGCTCACTCCCCATGGTGAAAGCGTTCAAGTCACAGCTCCTCAGGAAAGAAAATCTCTATAGTTCTCCTCTGCAAACTGGACCACTAACAGAAAGCAAGATGTGAGATATAGGGGGCCAGAAGGGAAGAGAGCTAAAATTTATAGGCACTCAGGAGGTCCCTATTGTCAGGACTGTCTCTGCATTTAACCTTCACAATCCTTTACTTGTCTCAGTGAGAAGAATGGCCACGACAGTGGCCAACTGAAGCTACTGAGGTTGGGACAGGAGTACTCAGGGTCTGCATGTGGCCCTCAGGAGGCTTCAAGGATGGGAGTGCTCTGAGAAGGTGCTGTAGCAGCTGTTGGCTGGAAGGAAAAGCTCCCCACATCAGGCTTTGGGTTGCAGCCGTAAGGAACACAGACTACATGATACAAAAACCATCAGATACCCTGAACCCTTTAAAGACCAGCCCCGAAAACTTGCTTGAACTCTAAACCTGGCATTATGTAGAACTGGATGTGGCCAAACAAGTGAGGGGAAGCAGAGTGCAGCAGCACAGCCATACCCCCTCACAATACCCCTTGGGCTCCAGAGACTTTCAGGCACAGCAAACTCTGTTAAACCCTGTTGCCCTTTGAGTCATCCCTGATTTATACTCATCCCCCACATGTAAAGCATTTGTTTATTTCTGTAGTATATTAAAATACAGTAACATTCCATACTTGGCGGCGGGGGGAGCTTAGAGGGAGGGTAATGACTTACATATGTACTGTGCTACATTGGATTTTTTCCAGTATCATAAATAAGAGGGAAAGCAAGATTCTACAGCTCAACCATTAATAAGAACAGTCCACTATCACATATGGAAAAACACTTTAGTCAGTAAAAGCTGACACAACACTGATGGCATTTAACTGTCCAGTATGACTCATCTTCATAGAATAAATTCCAAGAGAAAATATTATATCATTAGTTTATTTGAAACCTCATTGCAGGCAGCTGCAAAGAAATGTTTGCTTTGGTCTGCTCTAAAACAAGATAGCATCGTTCTAGAAATAAGTTAATTAAACTGTGGATATAGGACAAACACATTCTATCAAGGATTAAGTCTTGCAGATATTCCTTTGCATTACCTACAGGTAACTTTTCATGCTTTTTTTCCTCCTCCCCATTCTAGGTGGTTTGAAGAAAGGAAAACTGAACACACGGTGCATGGGAGTCAGTGCCCTTTTAAGAAATGGGCATAAACTTCTTCACAGCAAAAAAATCCCCAGCATCCCTGGGAAGACACTGAAATGGAATAGTCTGAAAAGCAGAAATGAATGTTCAACAATGATCCAGCTCCCAGGTTTGGGTTGGAATCATAGAACGGTTACACCAATGTCTCTATTCCTCACTCCTGGAGGGTATAGCACCATCTTTTTTTCATGTTTCTGCTGCTAACAGAAGTGCTCTTCAGCCTCTCACACAAAGTTCCTCTGCGGGCTTGTTTATGGACCATACTTGTTATTTTCCTTTGCAGTCTTGTGAAGCACCAAAGCTGCACTTGCTGCCCTCGGGCACCTGTGGCAGTGCAGCTGGGAGTCCATTTGAAGCAGGTTTCCTGTATGGAGATGTGTGGCTCTGAGAGGTGGCTCAAGTCTGATTCACGCCTGAAAACACCATTTTTTTCGCGCTGACTTGGGTGATTAAGCTCCAAGCACATGAACTTTACAGCATGCCTGGTGTTAGGTGGGGAGGGTCTGGCTGCCAGTGCCTTCGTGGGATATAAGAACCTAAACATAAGTGTGGATCCCAGCCCTCTGGCCTTCCCTAAAAAGATAGTTGAGCTTGGTGCCTGCCTACGTGTGCAGCACTGTCAGTAAAGTAAGAGCTCAGAGCCATCAACACCTTCTGTAGCTCATCATTAACACTGCTTGCATGCATTTACCCATGCCTTGGGAGAATCAAAGGACAAGTTTTGCATAAACATATTAGCAGAACCATCATCAGTAAACTGCTGATTTTGCTAGCACTCAGTGCATGCCTTTAAACATCCTCCAGGTTATGCCACGCCAAGACAGCACTCTCCTTTGAGTGCAGGAGCTTGCACCTCCGTAATTGTATGCAAAGTCTGAGTCTGAGATAAGACTACACCTGGGGCTCAGTCTTTTCTCACTAATTTATTCTTATAAGGGTATTTCCTCTTCTTAAACTAATCAAGAGAGGGAAAAAAAAATCATGTTTTAGGAAGCTGCATGCTGTTAAATGCTTGTACTGGTAAATAACAAGTAGCTTTTAAAAGCTGATAGACCTGAAATCTTGTCTGTGCTTCCAGAAGGAGCTGATCACACCCACAGGGAGCTCTGATCTTCAGCCTGCAGCAAACGGCAGAGCAGGCAATGTGCTCGTCACCTCTGTTACGTGCTTTTTGGTGATACCTCGGGACTCCAGGCCCAAATCTTTCGTTCCATTGAGCTTGAAGAATGAGTGAATTCAACTGTCCATGATCCAGGGTAACAAGGGAGTTGGGTTTGCCAAATGAAAAAAAAAATTGCAGAAAATAGGGGTAGAGCAAGAGAGTCTGCTGGGAGGTTTGAGCTTTATGTAGCACAAAAGCAATTCTCAGCTATGAGGTGACCTTGAAAGTCATTCAGCTCATATTCACATCAGCTAATTAGCCTAACTGGCTCCTGCATGGGAAGGAGCTTGTGCCTCTCTGTGTCTAACCTGCACCTTGGATAAAACAACAGGAAATATTAACTCTGTTCCCAAGACCTGGAAGTGTGGGGAGTAGCAATAGGTGGAAGAAGAAGAAAAAGGGAAGGGACGTAACAATAAAAACACAGCTATTTCTTCATGGTGATCCTCCATCTCAGTTTTTGTGCTGACTGTAGCAGATGAGGACAAGGGCTGTCCTGGCGTGGGCTCTCAGATTGCTCTTGCTGCAAAGTGTCACTGTCTGTGCAGCAAAGGCACTGCAAAAAAGCCAAGCTGAGCATCACTAAGTGGCTGTGGTAATCACGAGAGCAGTATTGTCTCTGAAGTGCTATGTAGGTGACCAAAACAGGAGCAGAAAGGTTAGGAATATAGACAGTAGCAGTAAATAGGCCAGTGTCTTGGGCCAAGACATCTAATACACTACAAACTCCTTTGAACTCAAGACAAGGGACTCCTGTCTAGCAAACCTGATTTACCAGTGGGGACCATCATAATCTCAGCCACTACCCAAAAAAAGAGTAAAAGAATTCCCAAATAGCTGCTTTTGATAAATAAGAGGGTTGCAGTGCCTTCCTAGCCCTACCACACTAGCACTGGGAATTTCTTCTGCTCAGAGACTGTAGAATATTTTGGGCATCTGAAGCCTCTCTGTTCCTTTTAAGTTCACAGCTTTGCTCTGCAATAGTCTTAGTAAGAAGCATGTAGCAATTCATTTGCTTGGATATATAATTACATTCTGACAAGGTTTCCATATAAGGGTATATTATTGATTAAATTAACAAAATTTTTTTCCCCACAGTCATGTCTATATGTTATGCCAGACTTCAGATTTATACTTGGTTTCTGCCAGCAGGAAACTTTGTTAATGAAATAGAAAAGGGAATTGTATAAATTCTTACATTATACCAAAGAAAAGATTCCTGAGATTTGCATCCAAATCATACTGGATTTTTGAGATTTGAGCACATCTCCTTGTTCCTTATTAACATATAGTAGAAAGGAACAAATTAGCTTCCCAGAAATTGCCTGATCGTTCTAATACTGCTGACGCCAGAGCAAATGTCAAGCAAATCAGTCACCATATTCCAGAGGATCTACTGCCTGTGAAGCAGGCTATTAGACACTCAGCCTTCCCACACTCCACTTTGCAAGAGTATAGGGGCTGGCGATTGACAGGAATACATTAGTTTTTCACCCAGACATTTTCCTCACAAACATGTCCTAGCTAATTCATGGGGTAATTCCTTCCCCTCCCTAACTCACTCAATTTGTTAGGTGCCTGAATGCTCTTCTTCTTTGATGACGAGTGCAAACTTTGAGTGACAAAAACAATATTCCCTTTGTCTTTGTGCAGCACCACACACAAGAATAGGACTCGATAGGTAATTGGAATAATGACCGTAATGGCTTAGCAAACAGAATGAACTCTTGACTGCAATTGCAGAGGATCTCTCGCCTTAGCTATTAGGAGGGTGCTACAGAATCGAGGTCGCTGTCTCTGCAGGTGATCAGCAATTTAACAACAGTGCATTGCACAGGGTTTTCATCTCTGAGATAGCCAAGTATGCAGTATATTCTTTATGAATCTAATTGGAACAACTACAAATCTCTCAGATCATTCAGATAAACAGAGATATCTCAGTGTATCAGGAATATTGTCTTTTCTCTGGCCAAGTAATAGGCGAGGTGATACCAAGGATTGGTTCAGGGCCTTTGATCTGTAATTCATTAAACAAAATTTATTCCTCCTCACTGGTGAGAAGTATTGTTACAGAGCCAAATGGATTGTTCCTGTGATGTTTGTGATGACATTTGCTGTTTCTCATGGGATCAGCAGTTTGAATCATTTTGCATGTCTAGATAGCAGTGGAGAAGAGGGATGACTCTCTTTCAAACAAGGATAGCTGCATTCAAAAGGAAAAGCAGATAAGTTTTCAATTCCTGACCTTGATGGCTTAATATGTAAACTTAATTCTTGATAGGGCATGCCCTAATTATTGTGATTTGGATATAAGGTGAATGGAAAGTTGGTTGTACTGCCAGAGTGGTGGGCAGTGGTTCAGAGTCCAGCTGGAGGAGTTTGTCAGGTTTTGATTCAGGACCATGACCTAACAGGACAGATTGCCTTATCACTGAGGTCACCAGTGGTACTAAATCATGCACAGGGACATAAGGAGGCTGGAGAAGTAGTCCAACAGGAACATTATGGAGTCAAGCAGGGGAAATTAAAAGCCCTGCCCCTAGGGAAATAACCCTGTGGAGGCTGTGAGCAGCCAGGTGGAAAGTAGCTCTGCAAAGAAGGATCTGGCTGTCCTGGTGGCCAACAAGGTGACCATGAGCCAGCTGCACCTTCTGGCAGTAGAGGAGATGAGCGTTACACTGGGCTGCATGAGCAGGAGTGTAGCCAGCCCTCTTCCCTTTGCTCCTTGTGCTCCATGCTGGATTAATAGTTCTGTCCATGAGCTGGTCTGCGTACCCAAGCATGCTGCATATTTACGCCACCCAGCAGATGCTACTCCGTGCATGGCAACTTCCTTTCAGGATCAGGTACAGTCACTGCTCAGGCTGGGATACTCCTCAACTCATCCTAGTGGGTAATGAGGAGAGAGAGCTGTACAGCAGACTGTACTAGCTCAGTCTTCGGATTCCTTTTGCACAAGCTAAGTTTGGGCACAGAGCTCTTAAATAAGCTCTTGAACTTTCCATTCCCTTTTTGGGCTTGATTATACCAGAGGCTGAGGCAAATAACTACCTGGCTCTTCTCATCAGTGGGGGATGTTCAGCATCTTGCGGACTCAGTTCTTCAGATACACAATCACAGAATCACGGAGTGGGTCGGGTTGGAAGGGACCACAGCGGGTCATCTGCTCCAAGCTCCCTGCTGAAGCAGGGTCATCCTAGAGCACATGACATAGGATTGTGTCCAGACAGTTCTTGAATATCTTCAGTGAAGGAGACTTCATAACCTCTCTGGGCAATCTGTTCCACAGATTACACATCTCTCATGTGGAGAGCAGGCCTGCTTTCGGCTGACACGGGAATTTGTGCCTATTGCTCATGTGTGAGACAGGAAAAACTCTCTATTCATATCTACTGCCAATGGGATGTCACAAAAAATATCAGACTAATGAGGCACTTTATAACAAAACCCAGTTGAGACTTTTGTTATGGCCAAATCAGTCTCAATGTTAACAATTCCCTGTGGCTTGTACATGCTCATGATTATCGTGGGCATGAGTGCGGTCACTGACTCCAAACACTGCCGTTCGTTTGCATCCCCCAGCTTGGAGCCATTCAGTCATAACCCCCGGATCGGCTGAGAATCTGCAGATGGGAGGGAGTGAGTTCTCACGTGCAAAAGCAGGGAAGTGGAAAGCATTCAAACCCGCTTGGGTATGCTTGCATAAACCTTTCATGGCACACACTAACAGTTTGCAATTAAGCGAAAGGAGGAGAATCCAGACTGGCCCCACGATTCAATACTAATGGCATTTTATGGAGTCAAGGGGGTCTTCGAAACTGACCTCAAGAGGTGGGTGAGAAAGTCATTCACTTTTGTACACACAGCAGAGCACAGTTGGTAATTTAAGCACTTAGTTTGTACCTAGCTAAAAGGAGAGCTTTACCAGCCATTCAGAGTCCTAACTGTATATAGAAATGACCCAGCAAGAACCAGAACAAATCAGAATTATCATTGGAGTTATTGGAAAAACCCTCTGTCCACTGATGACCCATGCCTTAAGAGCTTTTGCCACATATGCAGCCCCTTATTCAAGGGGCTAAGTGGTTTCTTTGACTGTGCACACAGGACAGCGTTAGCAGGGTTGCATCTCTTCTGGTAGAAAGACTCACTGAGCTCAGCAGTTTGTTATGGCATCCTCTTGAGTGCAAGTCATACAGTAAAAGTTGCAAAAGTAGTTTCTATTATAAAGCCTCGCTTTTACGGCACGCCAAAAATGTTGCCTTTTCAGATTGGGCATTCCAAGATTGATTGCAGTCCGAAGGTCACTGCTGAAAAGTCAGAGCAAAAGGATTTGCTTAGCTGTGAGCTGTGATTGTCCCTGTATGTTCAGGGAATTCACTCGTTTTCCACATCCTCTACTGTCCTTTGTAGCACGTACCACAGACCAGTGTGATAGAGCCCCAATACGGGAGAATATGCTCCACCAGGACGAGCTGATGGATAGATCATCACGTTCTCAAAACCCTGTCATATTTATAAGCATTGTTGTGAACCTGGGACTAAACCTGAAATGGCAGAGAAATTAGGCATTTTTCAAATCTTTCCTGATAAGGCTGCATATGAGACACTGCCTTGTCTGACAGCAAGAACTTTAAGGCGACATCACATACAAAGTGTCTTTCAACATTGCATCCTTCCCATGGAATCAGCAGTCATTCTAAAAAGACTTAAAAATGGCTTGAATGCTTTAAGCACCTAGAAGACTTAATAAGGATTTAAGTTGGCTCTAATGCTTACATTGTGCTACCTTAAAGATTTAAGGCAGCTTAAATGCTTATGTGCCTTAAGAAGTTAGAGTAACAATCACTTTGTCTTCACAAAGCCCAAATAATCGGGATTTATTTGGTGAAACACTTCAGGGAGGTCTTCAAGTCACCTCTTTTCTGAGGCTACTAGAGACATCTTCAGAAAGGGTGACCTGGCAGCACCTGCCTAAAATTTTGCCTATCTACCTAAATGTCCAGCACTTTTGCCTGGCACCCAGCACCTCACTACTTAAGGTTTATCCCTTGTGTGTACAGTGCTGTGGGCCTGAGAAAACTCTTATCTCCCTCTTGTTCCTGTGGGAAACTGAGGCACTGTCATGCAAGATTTGCCCAAGATGGCATAGGAAGCCTGATGCAATGAAGAAACTTAAATCTGAGTCTCCCACCCACCAGGTCCCTGAGTGCTGGGTCTCCCTCTGACCATAATAGCTGTACTGTCTTCCCAATACTGGTTTATTGTCTTTTAAAGTACTGCCCTTAGCCCCACAGGCAAGAAGGAAGCTGCACTGATGGGAGTTTGGACTACTATTGTTCCAGCTTGGGGCAGCCCCCCTTCTCTGGTGCCCATCTACTTCTTTGTGGCCAAAACCCATTTCCACTTAAACCCCAATCTCCCTCTGCCTTCTGCTTTATCGTACAGAAGCCATGAAGGCATCTTTTGCCACCTGGGTGGAGCATCTTCTGAGAACTTCCCTCTTTCCCTCTGAGAAGCCAGCTCGCCTCAGGAACCTTTCCTGCTGCTGGAGTTTGGGACTGTAGTCTGGACATGGACCTGGGCAACCAGCCCTCTTTCAGCAGGGCTCTTGAACTGGGTGATCCCCAGACATCCTGCCCAACCACAGCCATCCTGTTATGCTGTGATTAGTCCCACATGCTTCAACATCTGGTCCTCTGAGTATTCTGAAGTAATTATAGAGGAAGCTCATTTCTAGGGCCTAGTATTACTAGTTGACAGTGAAATTCCACAATATCTGTTGGATAATGCTTACAGTCAGCCTGGAGAGAAGAACAAACATCACAGGACGGGAATGTGGTGGGTTCAGGAGGCACAACTCTGGGAGTAATCCCTGGCAATAATCACTGTTTGCATATTTGGAGTTACAAAGTCACTTCTTCCCCTTCTCTGACACATTCTCTGGCTTGGTCTTCTCAGGATTATCTTTTATGTAAAACAATAAATGCAGCCCCACAGAGCAAGACCAGCTCTAGACACAGATGAAGTGGATGGATATCCCCAGGGGAGGGCTGTCTTGAAGCAGGGTAGAGGAAAGGGACTAGCTCTAGGTCTGGGACCCTGCTCTTCATTTGGCTGTGCCAGAGCCCTGGAAACCGAAGAAACTGCTATGGATGCTGCTGGAGGAGGGGTTGGGATGTAGCGATGAGCAGGGGCACAGCCTCCCACGGCAGCAGGAGCTTCTCTGCTCAGCACTCAGGCCCTACAGGCATATGTAACAATCTCAGCTCTCCATCTACACTCCTTATTGGTTTTTTCCACTTGTCACTGCATTCAGCCTCGGCCTGGCCTCTGTCGCTGATCCTTGGAGTAACAACATTCAACTTTGCATGTAGTGCTGCATAGCTTAACCTGGTGCTGCCTCAGACTGAAATTGCAGGGCAAAATTCAGCTCTGATGTTTGAGTACTTCGCTCCTTGTGTCGTTCCTCTGCAGCATTTCTGCCCGAGGCCAGCAGAGCTGTACCACTCCAGCCAGGGGCACATTCAGTGCACTGAAGTCCATTCATTAGAAGTTTGTTCTTCATCCTTGCCTGTTCAAAGGCAGGGGGACGGGGAAACGCTTGGGTCTGCACAACCGATTTGCTGTTGCCTGGCTGGCTGCTGAAACAGCACAGTGCGGAAAACTTCCCATGGGATTAGCCATGCATTCAGCGTGCCGGGAGTTCTCACAGTTTTAGGATGGGGAAAGCATCTTTACAGGCAGCAGGACATTCACAGAGCCCAGCCAGAGTGCCCCAGAAAGGACACGACTTGCTTTCCATGGACAGCACAAGCAAGGATTTGTCAACATTGCTTGGGCCAGTTTTCATTTGTGCTGAATTTGTTTTGCAAATGTTGCTTTGAATATGCTACCAATAAATGGCCCTATTCTGCCTTTTCTCCAACGCCTGGGATACGTCCCGTTCCCCAAGCAGGCCACGAATGGAGAGTTACGTGGAAAGCATTGGCACCATGAATAGCCACAGCGCAAATTCCTTGAGTCAGGTCTTCTGTAACTTATGTTCCCTTCGTGCCAAATGGCACCGGGAGCTGCTTTTCTTCTGAGGGGAGGTTTTGAACATAAGACTACCACTTGGGTATGTCAATAGGGTGTTTACAAACGTTCCAGATTTCAGATTTAATTTCAGCTAATATTTAATAATAGCCAGTAACTATAATAAGATGTCTTCATCTTTACTGTTAGCACTTCACTTTAAAGTTACCTACCACTCTGATATTACTTTTCCTGTCTTTTTTTCTTTTAATAAGCAGCTTTGGAGGAACAAGGAAGTGGTGAGCACAGATGTTTATCATAATGGCCTTATTTTCTATGTTTTAACATGCAGGACAGACTTCCACTGTATGGGCTAGGAAATAGATGATACACATTCAAGTAAATATATACACACTGAAGAGGAATGTGGAAACTCTCCTAGGGTTTATTTAACATGGTACAGAGCTATGAGAATACTACCCATCCATAAAAACTAGAGAAACTAGCTCCAATCCTTTAGAAAAGAGCAGATGAATGGGGCTTTGAGTGTTTTAAAAAATAATGGCAAGAAGTGAGGGCTCTAAATAACTTATCGCCTTCAAATGTTGCTGCTGAGCTGCATGAGTTGGGAACCAGTTTCATTTTGAATAGTGCCTTTCATGCAAATCATATCTCTGTGTGCTTCTAGGCTCTAATTAGAGTGCTATGACCAAAAGAAAAAGAGAAATAGGAGATATGAGCAACTGTGGGTTTAGATAAGCTTTGAGTAAGATGGGAGAGGCAGTGAAGCAGAGAGCTAATGTCATCTCCCAGTAGGGGTCAAGAATTTAAGCTCAGGGTATGCAGGATGGGTGGGCCCAAAAGGAATGCCAGATGATTTAAAACAGCAGAAGGAGCTAATGTACAGGATGAGCTGCCATGGGGGAGAACACAAGCAGCTGGTAGAACAAGATTTTTTGCCATCTTTTGTTCAAATGAGTTGCAAAAGGCAGGGAAAAATACTCAGAGGTGAATGCAGAGGGGACAGATTTGTGCAGACTTCTTAACGTGATTGTTAGATGAGCTGTCTTCTGGAGCATGCTGCTGCGTGATTAGTTCTTGAATTAATTAGAAAAATAACAAGTGGCCCATCCTCTCTGTGCTCAGTGCTCTGAACCTCATTAGTACCAGTGCACAGCCCATTAGCAGAGGACTTGCAGCATCACACTTCCAAAGGCTTGCTGGGGAGCAGGATGAGACCTGGGAGCCTTTAGCAAGCACAAGAGCCACAGGCAGCCCAGGGGATAAACACTTATGCCTGTGAGAATCAGACACCATGGCATCCAGGAAGGAATTCATGGACTGTCTAGGGCAACGGACAATTCCAACAAATTTCAGCAAACTTGCTTTTTTAATCACGCTGAAGAGCATTGGCATTGCTTTGAACTGCCTGGTGCTCGTGGTCTCAGGATGTGCTGTTTCCCAAGGGCCAACAGGAGGGAATTTGTAAACTGCTGATAGCCAGGCAAAATAAAAACATGGAGTAATGTTTGGCTTTGCAGCTTATTTTCTTACAAAGGTGGTTTGGGGCTATATTTTCCCCCTGAATTTTCACACGTAACTACATTAGTGTAATGAGTCACGTCTGCGTATTTACAAAGAAACAGATGCCGAAGGAGTTTACAGATTTGTCATCCCAGTGCTGACTCTCTGAGAAGGATCCTTGCAGATCATAATGAGATACTGTATCCACTCATGGAGACAAAGCTTGTTCAGCTTTTCCAAAGTTGTGAATAAGAGTCATGTGTATGTAACCCTTCCGCAGGACTTGATGGGCAGCAGCCAGGGCTGCATTCAAGCATCGGGGAGTCACTGCAAACACTCCAGCTTGACCTCAGAACCAGCAACCCGGGAAACACCAGGTTGTGCTGCCTGAGGAGCAGTCACTCTTAAAACATTCCCACACGGGAGTCAGGTGGGTAATAAACAATGCACTTATTAAAGGGATAAAAAGGAAATTTGAATGAGGTGGGTAAACAGCATTGTAAAAACAGATGTCTAAACTGTGGCACTTTCACTTTCTCTTACTTTGGTATGTAACTGCTTGGCAGCTTTCCCGCTCGTGTGTAACCTTTCCTGCTGGTTTCAGAGTTAGTCTTGGAGGGTAGTAAGGACTTGATCAGCTGGGAGTTTGTGCTCTGCCCTGTGGCTGTGGCTGCTCTGTCAAAGGTGCTACAGTGTCCTCCCTTTGCAGCTCAGATGCTGAAAACATCTGAATTTGAGTTGGGTGGAGGGACCCAATTCTGCCACTCAGGCCACTGGGCTTCTCATTTCTACCCAGGGAAACAGAGCTCTACTGGGTTTGGGTCTGTTGGCCTGTGGGAATTTCTGAGGTTCCAGGGGGGTACATGGAGGGAATGCTTTCACTGGGGTCTTGTTCATCAGGTTTGCATGTATTTTCACTGTCTTAAGAGAAGCTTTATAAAATGGGAATTTATTTGTCTTGCTAGCATGTGCACTGCATCTCCACCTGACTGCAGAGGTTTGCTAAGGACACTAAGGACATAGGTCCCAGCCTGCTAATTAACTCAGTTGATGTATTTTCTTCCAGAAATGTTTGGTGCTAAAGAAAGTGAAAGGATCCTAGAATCAGGTACATTTGGAGTACATAGCTCATGGGATTTTTTTCCCTGCTAATCTTAGGCAATTACTGGTTGTATCACACTTTGAAGTAGGGTGGCTTTTAGAGCGTTTTTTCTCTTGACATACCTGCTGGCCCTATTAGTCATATAAATGCAAGCTGTTCCTGGAATTTGGATGAATTATCTTTTTCAACACTACCTTATGAAAACCATCGCTATGCATGAAGCATTTTCTGTTAGTGTTGTGAGAGAAAAATGAAGTCACACACCTATGGACATCGCCCTGTATGCAGGCAGAATGAAAAAGCCCACCTGTTTAGTTATGGCAGTTGAGGTGCTCACTGTTCCGAAAAGCAGTGTTTCTTTTTTAGATGTTTATACCCATCATCTTTCATTTTCATCCAATGTCACTTTTCTCTTGTGTTAAATAAAAGGAAATACTGTGTTCAGCTGAAACTCTCCGTGTTACTTCAGCTGACATATTCTATATCATCTCAAGTCACTCTGTCAGGTTCCTTCATATCTACCATCACTCTCACCTGAACCTTTTCATCTTTCAGTCTCTTCCGCTCCTCAAATCTTTCTATTGCTCTCTCTAGGCTCCTTCAGACTACTTTAACCTCACCTCTGAAGTGCCTCACAGGTTTTTTTAGTTTCAATTAACCTGGACAAATTGATGTCTTCAGCATATTTCCTTTTCTCTCCCCCCTCCTCCTGCTTTGCCCATCAGGACACCTGTAGCCACATGCCACCTTTGCCATATTGCAAGTGAAGTCCTGCTTTACGCTCTCATTGGCAGTTTTTATCCATGACTGGATTTTACCCATGTGCCTGTCCAGTTATCTGAGGAGCATTTTTAAAATGCTACTAACAATGTAAGTCTGGTTTTGAATCAGTTCTTCTCTTTACTGCAGAGGAGCTAATAGATGATGGCAGAGGCAAAGCCCACCCTGCTGAAGCCTTGCTGGCCTGCTGTATTCACCAGGTTGTTTTAAAGCAACTTCCCAGTTATCAGTTCAGCCAGTACTTCCTGTTCCTGATTCAAGACTTCTGGTCCACAGCTTTTATTTTCCAGACTGGTGCAATCACTGTGCTCTGGAGGGTCTTAGCAGTCCAGAAAAAAATATCCCAAATTCCTTTAGGACTTAGTGGGGATGTTTTTACTGCCAACTCAGTGTTTTATTGGTTCCAGTCCTTGGTTCTCTAATACATGGTGCAGGAAGGAGGAAAGAAGAGGCCTGATCCTCCAAAGTGTTTGGGCTTTCATCTTAGAAAATTTTATCTGAGGTCTTGCCTCACAGGTCATCCCAAGGGAGCTTGGGGTTGTGATGGAGAGTGCTTCTGCCCAGAGGGCTCCTGATGATGAGCGTGCTTGGCTCCACCTGGGACCAGTGAGGACATTGGCCAACACAGAGGTGAGAAGAGGACTGACAGGTGTCACCAGGCCTTGCTGGAAAGATGGGACACATTTGCTTCACCTAATGCATCCCATCTGCCGTGGTCAACGACAAACTCTTGCCAATCCCTCTTGTACTGCTTTTTTCAGCCTACCAGTTTTATCCATTTCTCCTGATGAATTTACACATATTAAACTGGGTAGGGGATATACCAGCAGCAGTGGGAAACCCATGGCTGGAAAAACCTTGTGTCGTGATTTCTCTGTGGATGCACACAAAGAGCAGGACTTTACGAGGAAGGGGGCCCTTCAGTGTGGTTTGTGGCTGTGTACAGAGGAACAAGAGGCACAAGCTACAACTTCTGTATGATAGCTGGGATTTACCAACCAGAGACACTCACGCAGGGCAGTTGATCCTGTAAAAACAGAACACAGGGGAAGCCATCCAACTTTATCATTTCTGTTAATACGAAAGTCAGACAACATTGAAGCAATCCCTTCTCAGTGAGATTGCCCATGGGTGTATGCAGGTGGCATGATTGCCCTTGCACTGGGATAACTATGGACAATTTGGCCCTCATTTGTAAGCTGTTGTTAAAACCTAGCCCCATGGACACCTCCTGATTATGAGGTTGTTTCAGTACAGGATTGTTTTTTGCTGTAAGAAAGACACTAAATTCTCTCTGTCTAGTGGACAATCTCCTTCCACAGAGGATTGGGACAATGCATGCAAACTCCTCGCTGTAGTATCCAAAGGTTTTGGCTTTGCTACATGTCAATAAATAACTGAAATGTCCCATCAGTCCTGTAGCATGGGGAGTGAGAACAATGTACGACCAGATAATTAAATGTCTTGTCTTTAAATAAGAAACGAAGTAGTTTTCAATACAAGCTGCTAAACCAAGCACCCTTTCCCTTCTGACATGATTTTGGGGCTATGCTTGGTATTCTGTGTTGAGTGATTTTGTGGGGATTTTGCTCAATGTAAACACTGAAAAAAAAAGTTGTTCATTCTACTGTTCTGGCTTATCCTAGATATGACTCATCCAGTCCTCTTGAGACCTCAGAGGCCATGGGTAGCCTCGTCCAGCCCTGCCCTGGGTCAGCATGAAGAAGAAAAACCACACAAGCAGCTCCCTCTGGGCAGCGGTATTTATGTCTTCGTGTCCCAAAAAGGAGGGAAGGAGACGAACCATTCTTTACCTCCTCTAGGGAAGAAAGTGCTGTAGGCCACAGAGAAGCACCCCCTCGCCTGGCTTCACTTTACAGATCCTCCACATGACCACTCTGAATTGCTCAAGAACAGCCTCCAGGAACAAATGCAGGAATTTCAGAATGAACTGCACACAAAAATAAAATCTCCTCCTCAACTTGCCTTTTACATTATGACCTATATGGTATCAGACATTTTAGTTTGCTTTATTTTGGTTTTTTTTTTAATTATTTTATTTTATGCAGCAAAATTGGCCAAACCACTAACCTCAGGAAGATAAACAGGATACAGAAAGAAGATAAAACAGCCAACCATAAAGGACAGTTGTGTCTTACTAATCTACTATAATTCTTGGCACATCTCAACAAATAAAAGCTGATGTAGTATTTTGGCTTGGATATTTGTAAATGAAGAGTACAAAACACAAACTCCATAGAAGGGTTAAATAGTAAGGTAACAAAAATTGCTAATTATACATTACTTCCAGATGAGTAAAGGCTGTAGGGAATTATGCAGGGACTTAACAACTCATAGTCGCCAGGGCAGCACAATGCTATATGAAGTCCCCAGATGCCAAAGGCAGCCTGATTCGTGCTGAGAGGAATGCCAGGAATACTCAGGCTTATCTCACACAGGGTTTGACGTGCATCAAACCCAGTCTGAAAACAAAAGCATAGGAACTCTCCTATTTTTCTTTCATGCTGTCTCAAAGCTTCCCATCAGCCACACAGCTGCCTCCTAGAAACTGCTCCTGAAGATGTCTTTTGATTAATACAGTTTTTTTCAAAGGTGGCAGAGAATAGCCTGCTCACACTGCTCTCCTTTGTGGTCCTGTGTCTGTCTTTGCTTGTTTTATACCTTGAGCTGGTGGCTTCACTCTATACAACTGCAAGACCTGACTGCATCCACCCCTGCTCCACTGGCCATGACTCCTGGCCAGCAAAGTGATTATGGATAAAGTTGCATGAAATTGAAGCACAACAACTTGAAAAGAGATTTGAGGAATTTTTAAAAATATATTACAGAATAACCTGAAAAATCCTGCATCACCATGCCATAAGAAATCACTGAGATAGGTGGTCCTTAATAAGGATGAGGGGTTTAGAAATGAAAATCTGATACCCTTTCTTTCTTACAAAGTAAGCTTGTATCCCATTTTTCCAATGTCACAAACCAGTTGTGAAGAGGAAGATAAGGGAGCATCACCTGAATCGTCCACTTAAATGTTTCTTTTGAAATATTTGTCTCCAATTACACTTAGCAATTGGGCAGGATGGATCCTGGCTCCACGTGAGGTAACAATTCCCCTTATTCCCAGCAAAACACGTTCAGCTGCATTCACCACTTACACCAGATACTTTACGATGCCCCTAAATTCCAAATTATTGAGCTGTTTTCCAGCTATGTGCGGCTGTTACACAATGGCGTTCCCAGTGAAATCCCGGGTTCCGAGCACAGCCACACCTGGAGCCGTCCAGCACCTGTGGCTGGGAGTTTGCTTTTGAGCTCCCATCTTCTTTCCAGCCCGTCTGCAGCCTTATAAAGCAGAGGCGGGGGGGGAGGAAAATCTGTGCTGGGATGCCGGGCGTAACCGGGTGCATATCGCGGCCCCAGATCGGAGATGGCTTGTGATCCCCGGCAGCCTCCGCATCTCCCGCAGCTGCCTCCACGGGCAGAAGTGAGAATGTTAATAAACACCCAAATGAAAGGAAGCTGTTGGGTTCTAATTAACATATGCCATTAGTATCTGTCGCTTTGGCCAGCCGCAGCAGACAGGCTGAACCCATACATACAAATGAGTGTCTGCCTGAACTGCGCGGAGGGGAGGGAGAGATGATTTCATTGTGAGCGTCTGGTGCTGTCAGCAGCTTTAAATCACACGGGTACTTACCAACAAAAACAGCAACGGCCATTGTGTCCCGGGACAACAATACGGCTTTTAAAACCTTGTTTTATTCAATAAACTGTTCTAAATGTTTGCTCGCCCTCTTCT
Organism: Picathartes gymnocephalus; assembly: GCA_013390045.1. Taxonomy (NCBI): domain Eukaryota; kingdom Metazoa; phylum Chordata; class Aves; order Passeriformes; family Picathartidae; genus Picathartes; species Picathartes gymnocephalus. Next base: position 70,406 of record WEKY01059668.1, read on the forward strand.
TTTCACCAGAGTTGCTTCATCTAAAAGATATTCCAAGGGGGAAAGATGAAGGTCTGGCCCAGCAAAGGTATTTTCGAGGCGGTTGCTCTGCACCTCTGGCGCTTTCGCAAGGCTCCCTGGCGCTGCTGCCAACGGGACAGGTGATGGCGGCAGTCCCGTGGGAATCACATCAACCCATTCCTGATGAACGTCGCCAAGGGTTTCTGGAAGGTCGGTAACGAGCCCAGAGCCTCCCACGCTGGCTGGGATCCTTTGGCTGGAGTAGTGGTTGTACTGTTCTGTTTTCATTACCAATAATTACCTTCGTTGGGCTGTGCACTGCCTACCTCACCAATTCCTCTCTCTTAGTGGGCTCAAAGATGAAAATGCACAGAAAAGCCCTGGTCCACTGGCACTGCCAGAGATCTCCCTGTTCATTGCTATCATTCTTTTCTTGCTCCAAAGAAATGTGTCAGGAACTGAAGGCCTAGCAGGTTTTATCCTCTCTAAAAATAAAACCTCTGTGAATTCAATAAAGAATGATAATTTCTAACCCCCAGATACATTGCTGGAATTTGATAGTAATCCCTTTTCTTTTTTTTCCTGCAACTGTCTTAACCCTCCTCCTCTACGTTTTTAAATGTTTATTTATATAAGCAATTAGTTCAAGGACCACCACTACCAAAACCAGCAGATCTAGGACTGCAAACGTGATTCTGCTGAATTGCTAAACTGCCGCAAAAAAAAACAAAGTCAGAAGCATCTGGGCTGTGCTCCAAAACATGGGATTTATATGATCACACTGCATCTTGGTTCTGTCTGACAGAATATTTTCCTACTTTTTGTGCTAAAAGAGCTTTAAAGGTCTCTGCAAGAGTTTCTCTTTGGAGGCATTTGGGATGGCAGATGATAATTAGATGTTTCTATAGCGCAGAAATTATTTTCTTTGCGTTTCCCAGTTCGCAGGCAGAGCTGTGGTCAGCAACCCTGTCTGACTCAGCCTCTCATCTTCCGCTTTTAAAACCCCACAGTTCTCCCATTTATTGACGTATTTCAATAAAAAGTTTTACTGCCTCTGAAAAAATTCTGTTCTGTTGTCCTTGCTTCCAGCTTTCTGCAGCAGAGCTACTGCTGTCTCCAGTGGAATTTATGTCCGAGTAGGCACAGCAAAGGAGCCATAGAATTCATCCCTGGTCAACAGGTTCTGCAGGATGCAGCTGATGGTCTCTGAAATGGCCTGGGAAAAGCTGTGGGACCATCCCCTTCAGCTAGCCCTGTTCCAGGGGGAAAAGACAAAGTCCAGATAGATGAGAGAGCTGGCAAAGGAATTGTTCCATTTGGCCGTTTTCCCGATCTCCATTATGAAATCCTTAGATGTGGTTGTGGCAATACATCCTCCCCTGCACACCAGGATGGACCAACCAGCTTGGATGTGCCCAGCACCACAGCGGGGTTCCAAGGTGGGGTTTTTTCCAGCCTTTAGACCTTTCATCTTATCCCTGCATGTAATTCCCCAATTTTCCCTCTCCTTTATGCCACACGGGCAAGAGGCCGGAGCAGCCGCCCTGTGTCACTGGGACCATGGCATGGTTTTCCTCATCACCCTTTATCCTACCTTCATCAGTCAGTGCCATCTACTGGAAACCAGAGCCAGGCTGACACTCAGACTTCTTCAAGGACCCACCACCAGCTCTGGCCCTGCCTGGGGCTAGAGAGAAATGTGGGGATGGCACCCCACCTCAGAGGGAACTGAGGGCTGCAGCCTGTATGGCCAGCCTTGCTTTGGTGACCCTGCACCACCAGACTGCTGGATGGCTCTGGAACAGTGTCTTCAGGTGGGGACCTCAATATGCTGTCAGATTTTTTGGTGGGGGAAATATCTCTGTAGCGCCATGTCATGAAGATGCTGCCTCTTGTCAGAAGACTTCAGAAGCACTTTATTCTACCTCTGAAAAGTACTGGATTGGGCCCCTGCAGCTAAAGCCCAATTCTAAAGTCTTCAGCCAGAGTGAGAATAGAATTCAAAAGCATTTTGTAACATCAAGGAAAAGGATATAGTCTTCTACTGTGGGTATTTTCCCTTCCATGAAGTCTGCCACTTGTAACAAGATTCCCAGAAGGAAATTAAGACATAAGCAGGAGATACATGAAGTGAAAGCAGGGACAGGCCACCTGGGAAGACTACAGGAATACTGTCAGAGTATGCAGAAATTCAATGAGAAAGGCCAAGGCCCATTTGGAATTAAATCTGGCTAAGGATGTCAAGGATAACGAGGGCTTCTTCAAACACATCAACAACAGAAGGAATACTAGGGAAAACGTAGGTCCACTACTGAAAGGAAAAGGGACCATTGCAACAGAGGTTGTAGAGAAGGCTGAGAGACTGCATGCCTTCTTGCTTCAATCTTCACTGCCAAGGAATCTCTGACCCAGGAGACCAGGGAGAAGCTCTGGAGAAAGGCAGATTTACCCTTGGTTGAGAAGGATTGTGTCAGAGACCATTCAGTCAAACTTGATATCCACAAATCCGTGTGTCCTGATAGGACTCATACATGATTGCTGAGGGAGCTGGCAGATGTCATTGCTAGGCCACTCTCAGTCACCTTTGGAAGGTCATGGCAATCAAGAGAGGTGCCTAGGCACTGGAAAAAAGCAAACATCACTCCAGGGTTCAAAAAGGGCAAGAAGGAGAACCCAAGGAACTTCTGGCCAGTCAGACTCATATCAGTTCCTGGGCTGGTTATGTAACAGCTCATCCTGGAGTCTAGATAGATGGATGGATGGATGGATGGATGGACCAACTAAGGATGTTCTATGAAGCTGTCCATGAGCCAGCAGCGTGCCCTTGTAGCCAGGAAGGTGAATGGTATCCTGGGGTGGATTAGGAAGAATATTAGTATTGCCAGCAGGTCGAGGGAGGTGGTCCTGCCCCTCTGCTCAGCCCTGCTGAGGCCACATCTGGAGTGCTGTGTCCAGTTCTGGGCTCCTCAGCACGAGAGAGACAGGGAGCTTCTGGAGCAGGTTCAGTGGAGAGTTACAAAGATGATTAAGGGACAGGAGCATCTCTCGTGAAGAAAGGCTGAGGGAGCTGAGCCTGTTCAGCCTTGAGAAGAGATGACTGAGAGGGGACCTTATCAGTGTCGCTAAGTGTCTGAAAGGAGGTTGCCAAGAGGATGGAGCCAGGCTCTTCTCAGTGGTGCTGAGCAATAGGATGAGAGGCAATGGGCAATAACTGGAACACAGGAATTTCCACCTGAACAGGAGGAAGAACTTTACTGTGAGGGTGTGTGAGCACTGGAGCAGATTGCCCAAAGAGATGGTGGAATCATCTTTTCTGGAAATACTCAAACACAGTCCTGAATAATGTGCTCCAGGGGACCCTGCTGATCAAGGAGTTTGGATCAGATGACCTCCAGTGGTCCCTTCCAACCATACCCGTTCAGTGGTTCTGTGAATATTCATCTATTTTAAACCAATTTCTCAGATGAAGGGTTAAATCTGAGGGAGCTTTATGGTTTCATTGGTTTTAGCCATATAAACCCCCCACCATTTTCTGGATGTTGTGACTTTTCTTCAATCTTTTGATGTTATTTTGACTTGGGAAGCTGTTTCACCCAGCAGCAGTTGTTCAGATACATGGAGTTCAAAGGCACAATAAGAAAAGGTTGCCAGTTAAAAGTTCCATTAGGAAGTAGATTTAATCTTAAAATATGCATACTCATCTTTCCTTAATGTATTTAGTGCAGTGCCCAGGGCAACCCATTATGTAGGTGGGGATACAGCTCCAGCCTCATGCATTTTGCTTTGCATTGTGTGAGACTTCCATCAGTCTGAGCCAGGGCTGCCTCTCCTGCTTCCCCCTCCATCCCCTGGCTCCCATCTCCTCCACGGGCCGGCACCAACATGTGCCTGGGCCCATGGTGTGCACCCTCTGCCCTTCCACCCCCAAGGAACACCCCTGCAAGTGATGGGTAGTGGCTTTCTGCCAGTCTGGCTCAGTGGCTCAGTGGGTCCTCCACTCCTGCACTGCCCATGGAGCAGGGACCAAAGAGCCATGGAGCCACACCCTGGGCTTCTCATGGAACTCCTCTGTGAGGAGCCCTTGGCTCCCAGAGGCTTCTCTCCTGCTCCAAGTTAAACAATCTTGAATGTGAGGTTCGTAGAATCAGTCCCTACATTTCCACCCAGTGGTTTCCACATATTCCATTTTTTCAGGTTTTTGGGGAGAAGTTAGACCCTGCTGCATGCAGCACTGGGGAGCAAGCAGCTCTGCTAGCTTCAGAAAGGGTTCAGTGTTTGCTTTTCCTTTATTTTACATATTTTAGAGTATCTCAATGTGTTTCTCCATCCAAAATTTTGGCATAGCTGAACATATACGTTTATAATTCCAGAGGTAATGAGTGATAAGCTCTAACAGAGTGGAAACTAAAACAATCACGCTTTTCCCTTAATACCAACCATCTGCTGGAACCAGATGACAAGTAGGCATGCATCAGTTTCCTTGAACTGATAGAGAGAGGCCCATTTGCTAATCTGGAGATAAAAGCTTCATCTCCTGTGTTTGGCACCTCTGTAATACTGTAAATCCCAGCCTCTGTGCTCTGGGGCATTGCCCCCTGGAGCCTTGCTGGACACCCTTTCATGGGCAGATCCCAACACTGGAAATGTCAAGGTAACAGCACCTTCCCCGCAAGGTGCTGCCTCTACTGCCCCATCAAGGGCTCTTGATACGGTAGGCAGAGCTCAAAACAAGGCCAGACCTTTTGTCACAAGGAACTAATGCTGTTGTTGTTGTTTTAATCTTTTTTACACAGAAAAAAAGGGACTTCAGAAAGAAGGATTAAAAAGTGCCCTTATGCTTTTTAATTTCATTAGGGGAAACTAGAAGCCTACGGAGTCTGGTGAAAGAAGGAAAGCAAGGCAAAATACAGCACTTCTAGTATTATCATCTTTTCTTTATTAAGCTCTTTATTGCTGTGAAGAAAAGTTGAGGGGTTTTGTGATTTGTTTGCATTTCTGTAAGATAATCATGTATCCAGTTTCCAGTCTCTAAGACTGAGAAATTAAGTGCGAGTCTCACTTGATGGATCCCATAAGGCATCATTGTCTGGAATCACAGGATTGCATGAAAACATTACATTTGGTTTTTTTTAAGAAAAGTTTAAATTAAAAAAAATACTTTAAAATTTTTGATTTTCCTTCTAAAGCTGTGACCCCCATATATACAGAGTGAAAAGTAAGTTCTCAACAGGTTTGTTGTTTTTTGGTTTTTTTTTTCTTGAGAAAGTGGGTACTTTTTAAATTTCATTTCCTAGTTTCAAAGGGACATGACTCATGCTTTCTTGCATGCTTGGGTGTGACAGTACTGCTTGGTAGCACACAGATATAAGTGTGGCAGCTTGAAAACCCCAGTTCACGTAAGAGAGAATCAGTTTTAACAGATGTTTGTTATCTCTATGATGTGGCCAGCTGCTGTGTGAAGTATCTGGACATGTGAGTGTGTATTTTTAAAGGTGGCACAAACTTCTTCTTATGACCATTAATCAATCTCTCCACACACAATGGCCCTACAGCTCAAGTACATCCCATATTTCTCCCATGCAAAGTGTGTTATGAGTAATTTCTTCCAAAGGAAAAGGTGAATTCTGTCGTCAGTCTGAACTTTATTTAGATTTTTTTGGTGGAAAGCCTTCATTTCTGGCTGTCATACAACAAACCTTCAGATGACCTGGCTTCTTCCACAGCTTGCTTGTTGCTTTCAGAAACCTCACCTCCTTTTAGGATGTTGCAGTCCAAGTGATAGAAATTGCTGGTCACCTTTGAAAATGTGGCTTTTCTGCATTGTCCGTGTGTGAGGATGATCAGGAGGGCAGCAAGCTGAGGCCTGGCTCTGGGTGGCTGAAGAAAGGAGGTTCATGCTAGTTGCAGTGCTCCTGTGCTGCTGGAAGCCCTTCCTCAGTTGAGTCTTCCCGGGAAAGCAAAGGAAATTTAAATTTCTAGTGTAGCAAAACAAGCGGGGAATCAAAAATAAGTCTCATTAAAAAACTGGAAGAGACTCCACTGAGGTCTCACTGCTCAGTCCCTCTAATCTCCTTAACTCTGTTGTGAGTTTGTTTGGGTTTTTCCCCCCGGTTTGTGATGGTGATGAGTCCTGACAGCATGAGACAATATTTCTGAGTTCCCAGCTTCACATTCAGCAATAAGGGCTGAAGAGCAGGAGGTGCTCCACCCTCCAGGTTTGCCTGCTTGGAGACTGGCTTTCTGCTCTGTGTAGTTACCCACGTATTTAGACGAATTCGTTATTTTTCCACGTGGTCTCCAACGTGGCCTGAGATTTCCATCTCAAGTAGCTGCTGTCTCTGAGGCATCATTTCTCAACAGGAACAGACAAGTTCCTAGTGGCCAAACAGGAGAAGAGCTATAAATGTCATAGGTTGCCACAATAATATTGAAGAGCCATGCTCTCCCACAACCTTTTAAAGTATATATCATTCAAAATTTATTTGAGCTTTCTGGCTGATTTTTTAATATGTAGATCCTGCTTGACAGTTGTTGCTCCCTCACATTTTTTATTGCTTTGACATCGCAGAAGTGCATTTCTACTCAACAACCCGATGTGTCCTCCCAATAACAATTACGTAGCACAGAGGAAAAAAACTATTGTTTAGCCCAATAAGTCAAACTGTTTAACCAAAGGAGTCAGATTGTTATTTGTTCACTGCTCCTTTATAATGCTTTGTTTGACTTCTAATCTGTTCATGGGTATATATGTACATAGAAAAATATATATGTTTCGATGCCTCAAGCACAGTGTGCACTTGCTCCACAAGCAAAGTGGAGCCCCCATGTTGATGAGAGGTTGCAGATCCACCAGAAAAGTGTCCTCTGAGGTTGCCAGTCCCAGGGCTGGCTCTCCCTAAGCCAGGATCCCCAGGGGTGCGAGCTGGAGCCCTGGCAGCACCTCCCCATCTCCCTGGCAGGAGCAGCAGGTCCCCTGCGATGTGCCACAGCTCGGGGGACACACGTGCTGCTGCTCTGAGCCATAGCTGCAAAGTAGGGAAAGTCGAGGTGTTGCACAGGTAGGAGGGAACCCAAGGGGTGTCCTGGCCCCTAGCCAAGACACCTGGAAGGGTCTATGACCAGCTGTCACTGGACTTGGAAGGAAGCTTGGAGCAGCCAAAAAACCAATTCAAAAACACGACATGTTTATTAGCAGCCAGCACTGTTTTCCCACTAAAGGTGGCAACCAGGGAAGAGATGTAAAGCTGCTTTTCTGATGATCATCACAGTGACCTGTTCCTCCTTCCCCAAAGAACAGTGATAACCACTGAAAACATTCCTCTGCCTCACCTGAGGTGACCCCACTGTCTCCAGCCTGCAGTTCCCCAAGGCTCTCTCTGCAGCCCCGCACCTTTGCAGATGGGCTGGGTGAGCAGGCAAAAACAGGTGCTGCCAACTCACCCAGGCTTCCTCGAGCTGCTGCAACTTCCTCTCTTTTATGGTGTGCCTGTGGAAGCACCCCCTGCCACTCGCCCCCACATGAGAAAACGTATCATCTCCATTAAACACATTTCTATAGGATTACCTCTCTCTGGGATGCTCCTGGATGGGCCGCTCTTCATCTCATAGGCTTCCAATTCCAATTTAGCTCAGCTAAGCCTTTCCCTCTGTCAATAGACTGTTGGAAGATAAAATATGCAGAGGCTGTGTCCTGCCAATAAATCCTGGTTTCTGCTCTGAATATTCACCTAACCCTTCAGCAATTTGTCTTCTAGCTGTGCTTTTGCGGAACAGACTTCATTCTCATTTCAAAGCTGCCTGTTGCAATTTTATAATATTCCGTGGGAATAGGACATATCTAGCTCTTCCTCTGGGACTCAGCAGTGCAGAAAGTTTCTCTCTGTTTTCCGTCTCCCTTTAATGCTACTGACAGTAGGCAAGTAGAATTTGATGTGCCATTCCTTGTCTGTGCCTGACTACTGAAATTCTCATTTTCACTCACTATAATATTTTTTCTGGAGTGAGCTGCACAGGTGAACTCACATCAGGCTCAGACCACCTACTCTAGAAGTAATGAAGGTTTTGGGTACACAGATTTTTGCCAAAAGCTAGTTCAGGCCATTTCACTACCAAAACTTCAGGCCTAAAGTCATTGCGGTTTCTGCACTGCAGCCAGCTGCATTAAGTCATATAAAAAATCTGATGAGCTCTTCCAAGAGGCAGCCACCAAAGCTTCCTTCTGCGTCAGCTTGGCTGTCCTCTGTCCTGGAGATAGGCAGTCCCAGAGAGGGAAAGACTACATTAGGTTACTGCCAAAAAGGAGAGAGGACTAAGAGTCAAGAGATTCGGGCTTGTTTCCCAGACTGGAAGCAGTTGTCCTTTATGGCCTTGTGCAAAAACACTTTTTCTCCGTTTCCTCTGTGTCCTTATCAGGAAAGCTGGAACAGCATTTCCTTACTCCCAACCTGTTCTGGCCACAGGAGGGTAAAGTTTTACGGTGAAGGAGCTGAGTCTTTCTTCAAATGGATACAGCACAACCAGGTCCTGCCCTGGGAGGAGTGGGGGATGGCAGGATCATTTTCTGAATGCAGAGATGCATAACCCAGCTGGATGTTTCTTTAAACTCCCTGATACACAATCAGAGGCTAGAAACAGCTACAGTTTCCTCAGGATCAACAGGGATCAGATTCCCCACTGAAAAGCCTCCTTGGGATCACCAGAATTTCACAGCCCTCCAACTTTAAGATGCTTTATCTTCTCTGGTGAGGCCATGGTTTTATGGAAGTAGAATGTTTGTGAGAGGAGGATGGCTTTCACCTGGCAAGGCAGGGAACCAACTGGCAGCAAGGCTTACAGAGTTTTGCACAATTTTGTACACAATTTTGTTCAATCGGTTTTGCTCATCAGTACTACAGCTTTCAAACCCTTGAGGAGAGCCTCTTTTGTTTCCCAAATCTTTTTGCTTTCTGCAAAGCCTTTCAAGAAATTATAGTTGTAAATGCCACCAGGTGAATTTCTTGCCCACAGCCTTCCAAGATTTCAGCACCTGAATGAGTTTGGTTTCATGCTGAGAAATGTGAAGCTCTTACACCAGGTCGCACACTGAGCAGAAACATTGCCATGGATGAGGAGGTTTTCTTTCTACCTAGGCATTCATTTCAAGGGATCCTTCCTTATCCCAGGCTTTGACTGGAGATTTTTGGAGGTAGTAACTGACCAGCATAGTGCCAACCTGTGCTGGCATTTCACTCAAAAAATCATCTGTCTCTGTGTATCTGGTGTCTCCACCACCAGTGAGCTGCAAGCCGCAAACTTCTGCTAGGACCCAGCAGAGCAACAACACGAACTGCCCGGAAAAGCAGCACTTTAATTTCAAGGAGCCCCGTGGATGACAGTGTTTTGCATGTCCCCAGTGAGAGACAAAACCATTCATGCTGATGTGCCAGTTAGGGCTGCAGCCAAGTGGACTTGAGAGCAGGAACAGCTGGATTTCAGTGGGCTGTTAAAGTGTTGCAGCCGCAAGCCATCGCTGTGGACCTGCTCACATACCACAGACCTCTGGAGAGGATCATCTGCACAATTACAAGGATCACAGATCTTGCACTTCCCCTGTCAGTGAACGTTTTCCTTTTGGGTACAGTACGTTCCTGCAGATTCCAACGATAAACTGCTCTAATGGTCTTTGCAGTCATCTGATTTAACTACAGAAAAAAACGTCCTAGAGCTGAGCTGGAAATACAGCTCCCTGCTGCATGAATCTGCACGGGAACAGGGTGTGTGCAGCACGTTCCATCCACGGACAAGCTAATCCTTTCTGAAGATAAAAAACTGCCTGCAAAACGTAGCCTGAAAAAAGTAGTTACTGAGGTTGTTGTTTAATTTTTAAAAGGATGGATAAAATTTCAGAGTGATAAAACAATTTCCTTGAAATACTTTCATTCAAATAATTTCCTTCCTTTTGAAAGACTTTTTTTTTTTCTTTTTCTTTTTTTAGCTCCTAAGCGGTGTGAGCAGCTACAAGACTGTGTTTTGTGATAGGGGAGCACGTGCCATGCCAGCTGGAGCAAACGTGAGTGCAGGGGGGACGGCTCACACCCCACGGCCCATCCAGTAAATGTCGCATTGTGCTGGTAAATGTCTCATTGTGCTGATCCGCAGGAGCCCTGCAGACAGCTACAATGAAAATTGTCCTGTAAATGCTATGGCTCAGGCTGCGTGCCTGGCTTGGATCACGTTGTGGGGGCTGCACCTTGCCCGTGAGAGGTGCAGGCTGGGCACCGTGTCCCTGCTGCGGCCAGTTCAAAGTTTCAGACCCAGGGAAGGTGCTGGGGATTATTCTACAGCGAGGGATGAGCTGCTTTGATTAAGCACATTTAAGTTCAGGCAAAACACCAAATAGCACAATATTTTCTATAAAGTCACTGAAAAGTTGGCAGCACTGGAGAAGTGCTGAAAAATGAATTGTTTTTACAAAGTCACATAATTACTTTAGTAAGGTTGGGAGTCAAAGCCTGGAAAACTCTACAGAGCAAAAAAAATCAGAGCCACTGGGAAAAAAACCGAAAAGGTCGCATCTCTGGCTTAAGAGTTGTCCTAGACTTCGTAGGGCCTTCTCTACCCCCCACTGTGCAGTGCAAGCTGTCTTCTGGAAAGCAGATTTGCTAACAGGAGGATTTACTCTGTTGGCTGTGGAAACCAGTGGTGTGCCATGGGATCTGGCAGGGAGTCCAGCACTGGGGGGCTTGTGCCTGCCCATGGAATCTGAGAGCTCAGTGCTCCGAGGCTCTCCTGCTACCGACCCAGTAGAGAACTATAAAGGGAAGCACAAAACGTTATTCACAAAATAGGTCAAAAGAGAGAGTAATGGGTGAACCTTCTGCCTGGGCTGCCTGACGCTCGCTGCTGCCTGCAGCAAGGGAGAACATTGCATCCAGGTGTCTTTGGCCACCAAACTTCTCACAGATGGTTTGATGGGCAGTGCCTTTCCGTGACCCCTCTGCGGAGGGGCAGGGCAGAAAAAGAGGAGAATGTTCGTCTCCTAAACAACCACCAGGTAAGTCATCACCTTCGCTCTGTAGGGATTTTGTAGGTTTACCTGGAGAAATGTTTCTGTGAATGCGAGTTTACATCAAAGCTTGGCATAGATTTAACAGGGGACAAAAAGAGACAGAGGGGTTTAATGCCTCCTCTGCCCCTCCCTGTTAGACACCAGATATCAACACCTATCCCTGCCTCTCTCTCAAGGAAAAGAAATGGACAAGTTATATATTCCTTCCCAAAGCCTTCAGATGAGCTGAAGTTACTTACATCTATTTTTGGGTTGTCTGCTAGCTCATTTCCTACTACACCCAGAACACCCACCAAGCAGAGCACTATACAGATCTATAAGATGCAAAGACATGAAAAATAGCTGAGGAAGCTGAATTACAGCAACAGTAACTTAACAGGATTTGGTGGAGCTGTCATCAGATTAATTTTCAACCAGTGTAATTCCAGTGAGGCAAACGGCAACTAACTCACATAGGAAAAGATGCTAATTGTAGCTGGGTCCATTACTGGAGGGTGGTGGAAGGAGGGCACCTCCAGAAGCCAGGCAAATTGCACATTTCCTGGAGAAAACTTCAATACAGAAGGAGAAGCAAACAAACCGGATCTAAAGTAAATAGAAACGCAAACGTATCTGGGCAGGGGCTGATCTGAGACCAAATGAGAAAATCAAAGTGCACCACCTGGGCCTCCTGGAGGGCCTGGTGAGAGGCACTTATCTGGTATTCCATAGAGAGGACAGCAAAGTAATTCCCAAAAAACAGGGTTTTTCCTTGGTGTAACTGTGTTCTTGCAGCTTGGATGCTCTGAGAATGTAGATGAGGAAAAGCCTACAGGGAAAGATAATACCTGTCAGTAGATCAGCTAAATATCATTGAGGGAAAGCAGCACATAGGCCTCCTGTGGGTACCTTCTCCATCAAGCACTCACTGTGTAATATAAATTGGCTTAATATAAATTATATTAGGAGAAATAAGTACAAGTGCCTGACAGGATGTTGGCAGATAATTGGCTCTATGCAAAGGCAACAGCAGCACTTTGGTTGTAGCTCTGGAGGTCTAAAGATGTAAGCCAGGTGAGGGTACAGGGACAGGTAATATTTTGCTCTCTCTATATATAATTCCACTGTGCAGGTAGAGAAAGGATCTCTGGTCTAGGATCTCCTGGGACAGAACCATGTAAAGGTTTGGTTCTGTTCCAGGGCCTTTTAGAATAAATTGCTCTAGAAATGAAAAATGAAATCAATAAAAATACAAATGGGTGGCTACAGTTTATGTGATTCCTATCTCAATTTTTCATCACTGGTAGCTTTTTAACAAAATTCAGCCTCAACTGTTCCAAGCACACTTAAAATAGGTGCTGATCAACTTTCTCAACACTCCAGAAAAACAAGGTAAGTTGCCTCATGTGTTTTAGCAGATGGAAAACACTAAGCCAAAAGGTAATAAGGTTTGTCCAGAGGCTCAGGGCAAGATTATGGCAGAGCCCAAAACTACACCTTTGACTCCTTAATATCCCACCTGCTATTTGGCCACTTTTCTCTCTCCTCCAATGACACTAACATAGGAGCTAGGGTTCCAGGTCTCTCAGCACTTACAATTTGCACAAGTCTTTTCCTATATAAGGACACAAGTGAAAATTCTCCGTCCATATTTCTGAAACTTGGAGCTCTGCAACTGAGAGGAGAGATAATTAAACTAGTCCGGGACACTGGAAATCCCTCCTCTCTGGCTTCTGATGTGACCAAGAAACATGAATGTTATTAGAAGAAATCAAATAGTTTACACTTCATATACATACATAATGTACATACAATGAATATACTTTATATAGTGTGGTTACCTCAGCAGATAATGAGGAGATCCTTAGCACTGAAACCTAACAAAAAGGGGGAGTCTCTCCTCCTCAGGTTTTTGTTGTTTGAGGTTGTTTTTGTGTGTGTGACCATAATCTCATTCCTTTAGGTTTTTCTCTTCCTTTCTTTTCCCTGTGTTTACCCTCCACTAGAACAGCTTGTTTGCCTGTCTGCCATTAGCTGTAGTGTTTGCACATCAGTAGCTGCCTTTGGATTGACTACTTTCTTCAGTAATGTGGAGAAAATGCAAGTTTGTGGCCTGTAATGACAAAAA